>CAUYPK010013451.1:0-53250 GCA_963574355.1 Loris lydekkerianus | reverse complement strand
AGCCTCTCGAGTAGTTGGGACTACAGACACACCACAATGACTGGCTAGTTTTTCTATTTTCAGTAGAGACTGAGTCTTGCTCTTGCTCAGGCTGGTCTCAAATGTGTGTGCTCAAGCAATCCAACTGCCTTAGACTTCCAGCGTATTAGTATTATACGAGTGAGCCACCTGGCCAAAGTTAAGCATTCTGTGAGTGCTTCATTGATACTCTAATTCAGTGGTTCTCAACCTGTGGGTCCCTACCCCTTTGTAACAATGAAAATAGATCGCGGCATTAGGAAGGTTGAGAACCATGCCTCTAACTGGTTGAGGAAGACATCAAATTATGTAGGATTTTATGATTTTGGGGGGATGTATGCTATTTCCATCATCCTCTGTAGGAATTCAAAGGCTTTCAGGGCCTACTTTTCCATATTCTGGAGCAGATTACAATCAAGTGTCTAAGAGAATCCTACCTGTGCTAAAGGCTGTTCTCTTGGATCACTGGAATAATGGATGGCTTACTTCTTCCAAGCACATGTCTTTGTTAGGCTCCTTAATTGTCACTAAATGATGCTAACACCATGACCAACTTGATCTTTTTTCTGTGGCTCTTGTACTCAGCTGGCAACATAGTATAGCAACTCTCCAGGTATTTTCCAAAAAGCTCAATCTTAAGCTCATGGTCACATAGTATTTAGCACAAGTGCAGTTGAGAGAAGTAATAATTAGAATGTTTGAAGGACATATACCTTATTTATTCATTCAAATATCTTAAAGTACATTCCTGGATTTAATGCATCAGCAAACAATGAATACAGAAACTGAATTGTGTTTTGGGATGATATCCCTAGGGTTGTTAAAAAACACAACTCTAAAACCCTCATTTTATGTTCTTTATATCAAACCCTCATTTTATGTTCTTTATATCAAACAATGTGAGGATATGTTAGAGAAATTAATGTCTATGTCAAGAACTAGTATAACAATAATTGTACTTTTCGTGATATATTAGTTTATTATTACTTAATAGGCTTTGTGAAATAAAGGGTAATAGATAGGTTCTCCCTTTTTCTATAGAACTTGTGGCCCCCCTGCAGCAGGTGTGTGGGACGTTATGCCACACATTTTTATTATCCATCTTGACTCCAGTTCATCACTCCAGATCATTACTGTTTCTTCTGTGTTTTCTTCCATTCTATTTTACTTTTAAATTTAAACTATTTTTCCTATTGTACATTCTAGAGCAATTATTTCGGAAATGGTCTTATATGTAAATACGGTTCATGTCTGGAAATGTCTGTGTTTCTTCTTTGCACTTAACTGATTACTTTATTTGGCTGGGTATAGAATTCTAAGTTCTAAAACATTTCTCCTTAACACTGAAATGTGTCATTCTAGTGTCTTCTTCCTTTTTGCTGATGAGAAATTTCATGTTGATTTGATTCTTGTGCCTTGGGCTAACCATTTTTTCCCTTCTGGATGTTTTTAGAATTTTCTGTGTGTTCCTGGGGCTCAAAATTTTATGAAGATCTGTGGGTCCATTTTTATTCATCCTGTTGGCACTTGTTGGCCCTTATTGGCCCTCTCCCTATGAAGAGTTACATCTTATTCTGGTAGAGAGAAATTTCCTTCTTATTATTTTCTCTTATCCATTGTTTATATTTTTCTTTTAAGTTTTATCTTCACATTTTCCTCCTCTTTGTCATTGTAATATACATTTTAAGAGATTTTTTTTTAAATCTTCTCTTCCATTCTGTCCATCATACCCTGCAGTATGCCCATTGAATAATTTTAATTGCTGGGAACTCTTCCTCCTTTTCTGTTTTCTTTGCTCATACCAGCTTTTTGAGCTTCGTGATGCCATGTCTTCTTAAATATCTTTGAGATACTAGTTAGAATTAAAAAGAAAAATCAACCCCTTTTCCCTACCTGTCTGATTCAGGATTATCTCTTCCCCTTGCATCCCTCTTTTTTGTGCTCTTGGTGTTCTTCGGATATCTGTATCTATGAAGAACTAGACAGATCAGTGCAGTGCAGTGAAGGCCTTTCTCCTCATGGGGCCTTTCCTTTAAACAGAAGAGCTAGAGAGTGACCTGCTGATAGAGAGGCTTTTCTGTGGATTACTCCGGTAGTCTAGTGACTCCCACCGTGGGCTTGGGAAGGCAGGCTTTCCTGGGGGCCGAGCCTGCTATAGCTGCTGTGGGGGTCAGAGCAGCTTCTCTTGGGGACCCGTCACCTTTCCTGGCTTCCTCCTCTGGCATGTTGGCTACTCTCTTTAGTGGGCAGAAGCAGGAGTGTGGGAGTGCCCAGCTGGCTTGCTTATTATTTGATTACTCTGATGATGCCTGTAAGTGACGTGATCGTATATATTAATTGATCATAGAAATGGAGACAGTTTTGAGAATGAAGGGGACCCTATTAATTATTTTGCGAAGATAATAGGCGTAACTGGGATGGTCACCCTATCTGTAAACATACTGTCAACGTCTTGTTTATTTTGGGGCTGCTCCTGATCTCCACTGGGAAGCTCACTCTTCTAATTCTGTTGGCTGCAGTTGATCCTAGTCGTAATGACCCCATCTGCTTTCTATTTTATTTTCTAGGCTTTCTTCAAAATTTGTAAACCTCTGCTAGCCACTACTCTTGTTTTCCAGCGCTATTATGTTTTTATTCTTTAAAACAATCCATATTTTCTGTAATTTCAGTGAGAGCTGAGAAGGAAGGGAGGTAAAAGATATACTTAGTTTATCTTACTTACTTATCTCAAACGCGAAGCTCTTTTACCCCTTTCACTCCACTTTAAACCGACCGGCTTATGATAGTTTATACATCCTATGTATCAATTGACTCCTTTTTGGAACTGAACAAACTCAGTGATAATTGTGCACGAGTAGACTTGCACTCATACGTCATAAACCTCATGGTGACTACTTTCCTTTCATTCTAACATCTGGAAGTGTCCCATGATGTCTGTGAGGTATCAAGTGTAAGGTCATGAACCCTCTGAGTCATTCTCAGTGGGAGTTGCTATGGGGGATTTGTTTTCAGCTTCCTCTTTTTGCAGGATGTGACTTATTGCCAAGAAGGGTTTATATCTTCTCATATATTATGGTAGCACTTGGAAGAAAGTTAATCCCCACAGAGATAATTCAGGCCTAGCATAGTCAGGTTAAAGGTATAAAATTGAAGAGATTTAGAACTGAAATCAAATTCTGCAGAGTTATTTTTTTTAGATAGAGTCTCTGTTGCCTAGACCAGAGTGCTGTGATGTCAGCCTCCCTCACAGCAAACTCAGACTCCTGGGTTCAAGCAATCCTCCTGCCTCAGTCTCCTGAGTAGCTGGGACTACAGGCATCAGCCACTATTCCTGGCTAATTTGTTTTTTTCCTTTTTTTTTTTTTTTTCTATTTTTAGTAGACACAGGGTCTTGCTCTTGCTCAAGCTGGTCTCAAACTCCAGAGCTCAAGTGATCCTCCTGCCTTAGTTTCCCAGAGTGCTGGATTGTAGGTGTGAGCCACTGTGCTCAGCTAAATTTTGCAGAGCTTAATTGAAGGGATGTAAATTCTTCTGCCAGAATTAATCCATGAAGACTCACTCAGTTAAGAAAGTTAATAATTATTAGAAGTACAGAAGCAAATATTTTGACTTAATAACAAGGATTTAGAAGCAAAAGGAGGACTGCCTGGCTCTAATCAGGGCATAAAAGCAATCTGGACACTCAGAAGATGCAAACTGACCTGTATAAATTACCTGGCTTCTTTGGGAGAAGGCTAGTCTCAATCCTTGTGGAGTGTGGTTATGTGGAGACACTGGCCATAGTGGTTCCTAGGATCACATGGCTCATAGGGTCAAGATTCCAGCATTGGAGTGGGCAAAATTAGGAACAGAGCTATAGAATCTTGCTCTTGGATACACTTCATACAAATGTGAAATTTAAAAAGGATTATTATCTGAATGTGTGCAATGTATGCCAAGGTCAATTAATATACAAATTAGCATTTCTGATTTCTATTCACTAATCTATTAATATGAATTAGATGCAGCATGCTAGTGGGCCAGGTTAACTAGTGAATATTAAATAATTATAACTGTTCCAGAAATATCCACCCCCTCAATAATATTCACTATTTTCTTGCCAGAAGTTTTATTACTCATGGGTTAAGGCAGGGCTATATAAATACATTATTTATTATTTAAACTTTTAAGTTCTCTTGCCCTCCTAAGTACCATTTTGGGCTTTGGTAGGTTTGCTCTTTGTTGAGAAATCAGCAAGAAAGAGAGGATGGTGCTTTTACAGCCAGGGTTTGAAATGTTTCTTTCAGGGAGGTGGTTGGATGAGAGGCTGCTTCCTAGTGGTTCTGGGTTTCAGAGTTATTCACGTTAGGAGCAAGTCCACTCAGGTGGCATCAGCTGTTGACATCAATCCAGTGTTATCCTTATCAGTAATTAGCTGAGTTAAATTGGAAAACAGGAACAATCATAGGGAATTGACTTTATTAGGTAGACAAGAAAGCAACTGCATAGGTAGATACCAAATAGACAAAACAGTCTCACATAGTGGAAACCCAAGTGTAACCAAGGCAGGGTATCCTTTGTCAGGAGCGCTCCTCAGAGCACCTTCAGCCTTGGGAGTTGAGGGGGCTGCAGAGACATTTAGATTGCTCCTAGACTTTTGGGAAAAATTAGTCAGTTCTTATAATCATAGTGCCTGGCATATGAGGGGCAGGTGCTAAAATATATTCCTCTTTCCTTCTTTAGCTCCCTCACCTTTCTCATCTCCTTTCTACTTCTAGCTCTTCTTGTCTTCACTTTCTTTTTGCTCTTCCTTTCTCCCACCCTAACCTGTGCCTCCAAGTTACTTTGTACCATCCAGTCTCCTTTCTCTGTGGTCATAGGTGTCTTGTGTAAACTCAGAATCTTATGCCAATACCTACACCTTGACCACTGTCACTTACCTGGTTGGAGAACTGTGGGATTTAGGGAATCCTGGGTGAGACGGTTGTTTCACTTTTCTGGATGTCCAACATGGACATCTAGTGGTTGCTTCGCTGACTTTGTTCCCTTAGATCTCATTATTCCATCATAAACCTTTGGTCAATTCTGGTAGTAGCTCTGGAGTACACATGGAGCAAGAGCTTGTTACTCTTACTGTAAGACACGCTCTTACAGTGTTTCTGGGGCACTGTCTTTTCTTGTCCCCTGCAAATTTTTTTTTTCTGCACTGTCATAATCTTTGGGTTTGCTGTCCATTTATATTGCTATTTGCACTGTGTGTTTGCATTCAGTTTCAGAAGATTTTATTCTTTGGTCACTTCCAGCTAAAGGCAGATCTCAGTCTCCTGATCATGGGGCATTCCTCTTGAATATGTCTGGGTTGCTTACAAATATCCCCTTTGGCTCTATGGTCATAAGGTCAGTAACCCCACTGGCTACTTCAATATGGTTTTATGTGACTAGGCTATATTTTGTGACTTTGTAGCAAAAGGAAAAGAAATTCTTTCCCATGGTGCATTTGACTTTTAGTGGCTCTTTCTTTTTTACAAACTATTGGAAATTAAGAGAAAGGGTCTTTGCGGAGTTGGAAGGACGTAGGAATTGGAGACACATAATGTTTTGCTTTATGGCTGGTATCAGAAAAACAATGAGAAATATTTCAGCTTTCTGTTTTCCAACATTTGTTCCAACATTTAAACTGGAAAAAACCAATGCCCTTCAAATTTCAAATGAAAGAATTCTTGCAACCTTGACAACAAGCAAAGTAACCTGAGTGATGTTATTTTAATGAGTTATATGTTTCTGTGGGCCTAAAATTTAATTTCATACCTGATTTCTCTTTCTCTTTAGAAGTGGAACGGATAGTGAAAGCCAATGACCGGGAATACAATGAAAAGTTTCAGTACGCAGTGAGTAAAACACCCATAGTATACCCATCAGTAGGTTGCAGTGAGTAAAACACCCACAGTATACCCATCAGTATGCAGTGAGTAAAATACCCATCCTATATGCATGCTGGGGTAGGTCACAGTGAGTAAAACACCCATCCTATACACATGCTGGCATAGGTCGTAGTGAGTAAAACACCCATGGTATGCCCATCAGTATGCAGTTAGTAAAACACCCATGGTATACCCATCAGTATGCAGTGAGTAAAACACCCATCCTATACACATGCTGGGGTAGGTTGCAGTGAGTAAAACACCCATAGCATACCCATCAGTATGCAGTGAGTAAAACACCCATCCTATACACATGTTGGGGTAGGTTGCCGTGAGTAAAACACCCATAGTATACCCGTCAGTAGGTTGCAGTGAGTAAAACACCCACAGTATACCCATCAGTACGCAGTGAGTAAAACACCCATCCTATATGCATGCTGGGGTAGGTCGCAGTGAGTAAAACACCCATCCTATATGCATACTGGGGTAGGTCACAGTGAGTAAAACACCCATCCTATACACATGCTGGCATAGGTCACAGTGAGTAAAACACCCATGGTATACCCATCAGTATGCAGTGAGTAAAACACCCTTAATATACCCATCAGTACACAGGGAATAAAACACCCATAGTATATCCATCCACTATGCAGTGAGTAAAACACCCTTAGTATACCCATCAGTACACAGGGAGTAAAACACCCATAGTATACCCATCACTATGTAGTGAGTAAAACACCCTTCGTATACCCATCAGTACACAGGGAGTAAAACACCTATGGTATACCGATCAGTATACAGTGAGTAAAACACCCATCCTGTATGCATGCTGCGGTAGGTCTTAATCTCAGGAACAGGGGGATTCATGTCTTCTAGAACTTTATGACCTCACTAAAAACTTCCTTTGTTGGTCCATTTTCATAGCAAGGTGCCACATGTTTCCATAAATACAGATCTTAGTAATGTTTACACACTTATTTCTCTTTTATTACACTGTTTTTAGGCATGGGGATAATAAAATATCTTCCTTCTGAAGAATTCATGCTTAGTTAATTTTGATGACCACTTGGGCAGTAGAACTCACAGGAATAATGAAAATTGGCCGTTTTGGTTGTTCTTGGTGATGGAAGTAGTAGGGTTGATGAATGGCATTTGGAATATTTCTTCTAAGCAACTCATGTGGAGTGTGGAAAAGTATATGTAAGAGAATATTCCCAAGTTCCTGAAGGATTCTATTTAGGTGAGAATGATTAGTTTAAGTTACTACATGGAATCTTTTTTTTTTTTTTTTTTTTTGAGATAGAGTTTCACTATGTCGCCCTCAGTAGAGTGCCGTGGCATCACAGTTCACAGCAACCTTAAACTCTTGGGTTTAAGTGATTCTCTTGCCTCAGCCTCCCAAGTAGCTGGGACTACAGGCACCTGCCACAATGCCCAGCTATTTTTTGGTTGTAGTTGTCATTGTTGTCTGGCAGGCCCAGGCTGGGTTTGAACCCGCCAGCTCCCGTGTATGTGGCTGGCACCTTAGCCACTGACCTACAGGCACAGAGCCTACAAGAAATCTTTTATAAGCACTAAGATAAATGACTTGTAGAATTGTTCTGTGGGTGACATGTAGCCCATAAGGCCTGTTAAATGATTGAGTGTACCAGGACATTTAATGAAAGAAAGTGGGTTTGATGGTCATTAAAACATAGAAATACGAGAATCACTGGGGCAAACTTTGGCAGTATCCATTAAAGCACTGGTCAGAGGAGAGAAACTCCATTTGGGTCAATGGAGTTTATAGCATTTGTTCCTATTGGCAAGTCTTTCCCATGTATGGAGATGGATACATTGAGCTATGTTAGCTTGATAATGTTAATTCAACAGAGGTAGCTATCTACTCCTCTTTTCTTATGCTGTGCTAGTCATGTAAACTTGGGTTATAATTTGATTTTCAACCTAGGTTTCCCTACAGAGATTTGTTATGCTATCTGTATTATAGATTTCTCATTTTAAAACAATATATTGGTACTCTTAATTGTAGTCATTAGTCTTGTAAGCTTGGTTAAAGTAAGTCTGTTTGTGAGAGAAGGAATTCTTCTCAGAAGGCTGATACACATGCTTCTTAACCTGGGAGTGGGAGGGACTATAATTTCCCAAAGTGATAAATGCCACTCTGTGTGACCATCTGACATAAGGCCCCTCTGCTCAACACCAGACTTGCCTATGCCTTTCCATCCATTCAACCTTCTATAGGCAGTCCTTAATAGGGGATAACCCTTGGAAGCCTTGACCATTGAATCCCAAATCAGAGGACTATGTATGATATATTTTAAGACCTTAGGGAAAAAAATCAGTAATAACTAATCAGCTATGGGGTAATTATGCATTTAAGCACTTGGCCACATTTACTGTTCTTAAGTGTATAAAAAATATTTCAGTGTATAACAAATAAAGCCTCATAAAGAAAGCCTTATTTTCTTTGTGTTTGTAAGATGTTAATAGTGTTTTCTATGTACAGTTATTTTTACTTAATTTATGAGATATTTCAAACTTATGGAGAAGCATGGGAAGTAATATGACACCATGTACCCACTACCTAGATTGAGTAGATGTTAACAACTTACCATGTTAGCTTCAGATCTTTCTTTTAAAAGTAGTAATACACTAATGATACAGAGATGGTTTTCTCTTGTGCTTTAAGGATATTGAACAAGAGCACACACATGTGCGGCTATAACTATTTTCTGTCAGTCTCCTGAATAACGACAAGGCAGTAGAATAGCATCACGTGTCCAAGCAGATTAAACAACCTGGCTCTCTGAATTAAAATACACCAATAAATAAATAAAATCCAGTATGGACTAGAAAAACCAAGGATGACAATAAAAACCAACAAAGGAAAGCTGCAGAGCAGAGGCAGGCACAGATGTCCCAGGTGTCATGAGCACCATTGTGGCTCAAAGGCAATGTGTACCTGTCTGGCTCCCAGAAGGATCCTGGGGCCCTCACTAGACCTGGCTGTGTTACCTTGATTTGGGAACTCCCAACAGGATGACTAGCTGTGCAGTGAGCTGCGGGACCTCTCTCAGCCTCAGGTTGTTTAGCTACATACTGGGGACAATCAAAGTACTGGCAGTCTCCAGGTTACAAATGAAATAGATTCTGTAGGTGTGTTCTTAAGTTGAATTCACGTGAGCGCTAAAACAGGTACATTTATTTACTACCTGTAGTAGCCTTTGTTCGTAAGTGCAACCAGCATGTCAGTTGGATATTTGTAACTCAGGGACTTGCTGTAATAGCCCCAGTTTGTAAGTGTGAGTTGTATATAAGTCAGATGTCTGTAACTCAGGGACTGCCTATGCCTATTTTATAGAGTTGTTGTAAGGAGCAAAGGAGAATAACATATAATGACCTATGAACTTGTCTGTGTAGAGCTGGAATTTGAATGACTATGACTATATAATTTTAAGCTGCTTTGTATACATGGAATATCCTAAAATGGGTATTTTTTTGTTTAAATAGATATTCCTAAATGGAATATCCTTTTAAGAAAGGCAGTAGACTGGGGCCTTTTGTTCAGTATATTGCCCAGGTATATTTAAAGAATGTCACCCCAAACAGAAAAAGATTTGGAGGGACTCCAAGAAATCCCAAGGAGGATGCTTATAATAATTGAAGAAGCGATGATACCATCAATAGCCTGGTAAAGAAATGGGAATAAATTGAAACTTATAAAAAAGATAAAAGGAGGAATGGTGAAGTCTCATCAAATGTAGTAGAAAGACTGTTTTGGAATAAGATGAATAATAATTTGAATTCTTTCCTTCTTATTGCTATTTTGTAGTCTCAATCTGTTTATTTCTCTGAGCGTAAGTTATTTCAATGATGAAATATGGGGGGTTTCCTCATAAGGTTATTTAGTAAAGGATTAAATTAAATGATTTAGATAAAATATTTGATTATGGTAGTTAACTTTATTAGATGTTTATTATGTACCAGGTCCTGTGCTAAGGCTTTTATATGAAAAGGTTTCTCTTAAACCTGAGGTAGCTATAGGCATGTACTCAGTATAAATTTAAAGGTTTCTCTTAATTTTAAGGTTTCTCTTAAACCTGAGTTAGCTATAGGCATGTACTCAGTGTAAATTTTAGATTCCCTATGAAGCACCGATGAAGTAAAGCATCAATAATAGAAATGTCAAAAAGATACTGAGAAAGGGCGGTGCCTGTGGCTCAAAGGAGTAGGCCGCTGGCCCCATATGCTGGGGGTGGTGGGTTCAAACCCAGCACCGGCCAAAAACTGCAAAAAAAAGATACTGAGAAATTAGCTTGATTTGTTTTATGCCAAGAGGTGAGCAAATTATGAGACTGAAGGTATGGAAGTTGCTGAAAAATTACACAGATGATGCCATAGTAGAGAAAGCAATGGACCTAAAACAAGAGGACTAACAAGGAAATGACTGTGGGAATAGAGGATCCCTTCTCACATAAGCCATGTCATGATAATAATAATAAGGTGAGAAAATTATTTATTACCTACTCTGAGAACAGCATTTGGCATGTTCAGGAAATTTTCCTACAATATCAGCTAAGCTATTGACAGACACGTGGTTAATGGTGGTAATAATAAAGATAATGATAATAATGGTAACTTAACACATGACATGCTTACCATACAAAAGGCACGATTCCAAGTACTTTCTTATAATAAACTTATCTAATCTTAACAAATCCTTAATGTACTTTTATTATCTCACTTTTATGTCTGAAAACTTTGAAGTGTAGAGATCTCATGTGACTTGCTCAAGGTCATGCAGCTAGATAATAGCTTCCATTCACATAGCTGTGAATCCAGCTGTGTACCAGGTGCTTTGCACATATTTCAATCTTCCAGAAAACCCACTGAGATGAAGGAGATAGGGCTTTACTTAGTAACTTATCTAAGTCACCCAACTAAAAGGTAGCAAATCTGTAATTCTAATTCAGATTAGCCAGCTCCAACACCTTTTTTCCATGATAGGATGTTGCTCTTTTGACCAATTTTGGAAAACAGAGAACAATAAAACAAAGAAACCAACCAACCAAACAAACAAATAAAAAGACCAAACCCCAATCTCATCCCTTTCCCTCATATCCACTAGTAAAGTTTTTATATGCTAAAGATAAAGGTAAGTAAAGGGTATATAAAATTTATACCTTGTGAAGCTAAGAATAACATTAAATCTTTTCCATAGCTTTTGTAGATGAGAATTTGGAAGTCAAAATACACAAAGTGCAGATACATGGTATAATTTTATAAACATTAAAACTGGCCAAGCAAACTTTTCTCCTTGATGGCTGAAGGAAGATATTTCAATACCTAGAGAACCTTAATTTATCAGCAAATCTTCATGCTACAAAGGATAATATGGGACATAACACTTTTGAGAGATAAAGGGTTTAGAACGTAAACAAAAGAACTAAGTGAATTATTCTAAGTAAAATTAGTAAATTACACATGATATTGTGGTACCTGAAAGTTGAGAAACAAAATTACAAGAGTCATTTAGATGTCAAGGCAAAGAAAACAACATGGGATTGGAGAGTGAAGAGAGGGTGATCCAAGTGTTAGAATTATTATTCTCATTAGAAGGGAGTCCAAAGTTTTCTTGGTTAATAATAGGAATGAATAATAGAAGTCATGAAAATAGTTGTACTAAAATATGTTAATGTTAAAAATGTTATAAAAATTGTGAGAGTGAGCCAAATAGCCTGACTCATTATCTCGAGTAAAAGGAGTTCAAAATGAATGGTAGAAGTAGTGACTGCAATTATAGTTGTATTAAAATTTGCTAGTGACAGCTGCCCCAGATGAGAAGGTATCAACAAAGTAACTCCAGAAGTATGAAAAACCAGAGTGAAAGGACCTACCCCAAAAGGAACATCAACACTCTAGCAATGGATACAAACTAAAATGGATACCAAGCAATACTGAAATGACAGATAAAGAATTCCAAATATGGATCATAAGGAAATTCAATGAAATCCAAGAGAAAAATGGAAAAAAAAAACAACTCAAAAAACCCAGAAAAACAATTCAGGAAGTGAATAAAAAATTCACAAGAGATATCAACATATTAAAAATAAAGTGAATTAAACTCTGGAAATGACAAAAACCTTGAAGAACTCCTGGGAAATTCATTGCAAAGAGGCAACCACCAAGCCACATAGACATCAAACTGGCCAAAGTCAACACCAAGAAGGAACTCCTGTGAGCCATGAGGTGAAAACATTAAGTAACTAACAAAAGAATACCATTCAGGGTAAGTGCAGACTTCTCAAATTAGACCTTATAAACCAGAAGGGACTGGGGGCCTCATCTTCAGTCTTCTTAAACAACAACAAAAAAATGCTAGCCTAAAATTTTGTATTCTAAAAAATGAAGTTTCATATATGAAGGAGAAATAAAGACTTTTCTAGACAAGCAAACACTGAGGGAATTTGTCAAGACCAGATCTGCCCTGCAAAAAACACTCAGAACATAATTATACGTGGATCAGCACAGCATACACCCAGCAGTATATAACTACCCCAAAGCTGAAGTTCAGAGCTCATATAAAACACAAGAGGTAGCACAAGAGGTAGAAGCAATAAGTTATATCCAATAAGATAAACAAAGCAGCATTTCACATATCAATTCTATCAATCAATGTAAATGGTCTGCATGGCTCACTCAAGAGACACAGGCTGGCTGAATGCACGAAAAAACATACAACCAATACAACCCAAGTACCTACTGTCTCTAAGAAACATATCTAACCCACAAAGTCTCATTCAGACTCACGATGAAAGGATGGAAAAAAATATTTCATGCAAATAGAAACCACAAAAAATGCAAGTAAAGCCATTTTCATATCATATAAAATTGACTTCAAATCAACTATTGTAAAGAAAGGTAGAAATGGTCATTACACAATGGTAAAGGAAGCAATTCATCAAAGGAAGACACAACAATCTTAAATATTTTTGTACCTAACACAGGTATGCCCATATTCATAAACTAAAGTGATAAATAGCAGCATGATAATTGCCAGGGACACCCCACTGGCAGAACTGGGCAGACCTAAGTAGAAAATGGACTTAAGTGGGACTCTAAAACAAATGAACCTAATAGACATTTGCAGAATATTTTACCCCCAAACTACCAAATACACATTCTTCTCTTTAGCACATGGAACATTCTTCAAGACTAATTATACTTTAGGGCACAAAACATGTATTGACATATACAAAAAAATAGAAATTATACCATATATCTTCTCAGACTATAGTGGAATAAAACTAGAAATTTTTTTTTCTCTCTCTCTCTCTTTTTTTTTTTTTTTATAGGTAGAGTCTCACTTTGTTGCCCTTGGTAGAGTGCCGTGGCATACCAGCTCACAGCAACCTCCAGCTCTTGGGCTTAAGACAATTCTCTAGCCTCAGCCCCCTGAGTAGCCCGCCACAGCACCTGGCTAATTTTTTTTGTTGCAGTTTGGCCTGGGCCGGGTTCGAACCTGCTATCCTTGGTATATGGGGCTGGCGCCCTACTCACTGAGCCACAGGCACTAATGAGCCACAGGCACTGCCCCGAACTAGAAATTAATTCTAAGAGAAATGCTCAATTCTACACAAAGTCATGGAAAATAAACAACTTGATATTGAAAGATTATTATGTCAATAAAAAAATTAAGATGAAAATCAAAAGACCCAAATAAGCTCAATCAGAAATAAAGAGATGTTACAACTGATACCACAGAAATATAAATTATTTGTGAGAATCTGTGAATATTGTGAAAATCTCTATGCACATAAACTAAAAAAAGTAGACAAAATGGACAAATTCCAGGAAATACAGAATCTCCTATGACTCAATCAGGAAGAAATAGAACTCCTGAATAGACAAATAACCCAGCCAGGAGATTTAAGCAGTAATAAAAAAACTCTTCTAATATAAGTAATTCCCAGATCAGAGGTACTTATCACCAAATTTTACCAGACCTACAAAGAAGAGCTGGTACCTATAGTGCAGAAATTATTCCATAACATCAAGAAGGAAGGAATACTACCCAACTCACTATACAAAGTTTGTATCACCTTGATACCAAAGCCAGGAAAGGATATAACAAGAAAGAAAACTGCAGACCAATAGGCCATATGATTATAGATGCAAAATCCTCAGTAAAATACTAGCAAACTGAATTCAACAGCACATGAAAAAAAAAATCCATCATAGCCAAGTGGGCTTCATCCTAGGGATGCAAGGATGGTTCAACATATGTAAATCAATAAATGTGATTCACCATATAAACACATATCAACAAAAATCATATGATCATCTGAAATAAGGTAAGGGTGTCCATTGTCCCCACTTCTATTCAACATAGTGCCAGAAGTCCTTACCA
The DNA here is from genome assembly GCA_963574355.1 of Loris lydekkerianus. NCBI lineage: Eukaryota > Metazoa > Chordata > Mammalia > Primates > Lorisidae > Loris > Loris lydekkerianus. The sequence continues at coordinate 38,922 of CAUYPK010013451.1, read as the reverse complement.
GAGTAATCAGGCAAGAGAAAGAAATGAATGGTATCCAAAGCGGATGTACTTCCTGTCAAAATACCAACATCATATTTCACAGATCTAGAAAAAATAATTCTATACTTTGTTTGGAACCAGAAAAGACTGGAATAGCTGAAGCAATCTTAAGCAAAAAATACAAATCTGGAGATATCACCTTATCAGTCTTCAGACTATCCTGCAAGGCTATAGTAACCAAAACAGCATGGTATTGGCACAAAAATAGAGACATAGACCAATGGAACAGAAAAGAAAACTCAGGTATAAAACCATCCTCATATTGCTAACTGATCTTTGACAAAGTAGACAACAATGGACACTGAGGAAAAGAAGCCCTATTTAATAAATGGTGTTGCAAAACTTGGAGAGCCACAGGCAGAAGAATAAAGCAGGATTCATATCTCTCACCACTCACAAAAATTAATTCAAGATGGAGAAAAGACTTAAATGTAAGGCACAAAACCTTAAAAATTCTAGAAGACAATGTTGGAAAAGCTCTTCTAGATACTGGCCTAGGCAAAGAATTTATGAAGGTTACCCCTTCATAAAGGCAAACATAGCAATACCAAAAATAAGTAAGTAAGTAAATAAATAAATAAATAGGACTTGATTAAATTAAAAAGCTCCTGCACAGCTAAGAAACAATCAACAGAGCAAATGGACAACCTACAGAATGGAAGAAAATATTCACAGGCTATATATTCAAATATACAATGAACTCAAGCAAATCAGCAGGGAAAAACCAATCCTGATAAAAAGTGGGCAAAAGACATGAACAGAAGCTTTTCAAAAGAAAATAGACAAATGGTCAATAAACATATGAAAAAATGCTCAATGTCACTAATTATCAGGGAAACGCAAATTAAACCACAACAAAATACCACTTTACCCCAGTTAGAATGGCTTTCTTAAAAAGTTCCAAAATAAAAGATGGTGGCATGGGTGCAGAGAGAGGAGCACTCATTCACTGTTGGTGAGACTGCAAATTCGTACAACCTCTGTGAAAAACAGTATGGTCATTCCTCAAAGTGCTAAAAGTAGACCTAGCATTTGATCCAGCAATCCCACTACTGGATATTTACCCAAAGGAAAAGTAACTTTATCAATAAGACACCTGCACTCAAATGGGTATTGCAGTACAATTCATAATGCCAAACATAAAAAATCAACCCTAGTGCCCATTGATTTATGAGTGAATTAACAAAATATGGTAAGTGTATATCATGGAATATTATTGATCCATGAAGAAGGACGAATTAAATACTTTTACAATGATTTGGATGAAGCTGGAGACTATTATTCTAAATGAAGTATCCCAGGGGTCCTCAAACTTTTTAAACAGGGGGCCAGTTCACTGCCCCTCAGACCATTGGAGGGCTGGACTATAGTTTAAAAAAAAAAAACTATGAACAAATTCCTATGCACACTGCACATACATTATTTTGAAGTAAAAAAACAAAACGGGAACAAATACAATCATACCGCTGCATGTGGCCTGTGGGCCATAGTTTGAGGATCCCTGAAACAATGGAAAAGCAGACACTGCATGTTCTTGCTATTAAATTGAACTAACCAATGAGCACACATGTGCACAGAGGGACGTAAAACTCAGCAGAAATCAACTGGGGAGAGGGAGATGGAGGGGATGGGCAAAACCTCCCCGCCAGGTACAATGAACTCTATATGGGTAATGGGAACACTTACAGTTCTGACGCCAGCATAACAAAATTGATACATGTAACCAAAAACATTTGTACCCCTGTAATATTTTGAAATAATCCACCCCCTGATGTTTTCTGTCCAATGTCCGGAAAAATGTTAGCTTAACTACAGGTATTTTCTGACTTCATTTAAAAAGAAATGACTGCAGAAAACATTTGTTCCCACTGGTCCTTCTCTCTCTCACACAGGTCCAGGTACAATCTTCCTTCAATTCTCTTGAACTTTAACAAATTTGAGAAGGGAGATGAACTCATTTGACTGATGAGATAGTTATTCTGCCTCAAATTCAGAAACTTCAGGAAAGCTGAACACTTACTAAATTTCATCGGAATGTATTTTATGTGTAAAGGTAGATGGAAAGCTTCTAAATAATTTCTTTCCCGAAATGAATTATTGATCCTATTCAGGAAGTGCATAGCCTATGTAAGTTGGTGAAGATTTAACCAAATAGTTTTGCATGTTTGCAAAGAGGACCTTCCATCCAAAAATTATGGTTCTAACACTGAAATTTATTCCTAGAATATTAAAAAAAAAAAAAATGAAGCCTTTACCTCTTTTATGTTTACATGGAGGGATCTGAAACATATTCTCCTGAGTAAAATGTCTCAAGAATGGAGGAAAAAGTATCCAATGTACTCAATACTTATATTAAACCTATTTATATTTACTCACATTTTGTTATGAAAGATAGAACACAACTACAGCCCAGGATGAAGGAGAGAAATGGAGTAGGAAGGGAGGGGAGAGGGAAGGTTTGACAGAGGGAGGGTAAAGGGCGGGACCACACCTATGGAGCATATGACAAGGGTACAAGTCAAATTTGTCAAGTATAGAACATAGATGTTTTGGCACAATAATCAAGTAAATGAGGTGAAAGCTATGTTGATTGGTTTGACCTAACCACGTCAGATTGAACTTGGGTGTGATGAGAGCTATAGATTTAGGAATACCAGTTGGAAGGGGATACTTAAAGCTAGGAGAAAAACGGGACTTACTAAGCAGTGATGGCTGAAATGGAGATGTGAAGGTGAAAAGTCACAAGTAGTTGGAGAGTGGGGGGAGGGAAGGAGCTTAAGAAGGAGCAGAGAAGGCAGGCATGGTGGCTTATGCCTGTAATCCTAGCACTCTTGGAGGTTGAGGCAGGAGGATTGCTTGAACCCAGGAGTTTGAGGCTGCTGTGAGCAAGGCAGAAGCCATAGCACTCCAGCCTGGTGCAACAGAGTGAGACTGTGTCTAAAAAAAAGAATAAGGAGCAGAGAGTGGTAAGGGGTGAGAATTGAGGTGAACAAAGAGAAGGCTGGACGTCTTGGGGAGTGGAGCATCTCAGGAGAGAGGAAGTGGTGAACCAGATCGAATGGTGGTGCCCATGGAGGTTATAGACTGAGGAAACACATGTTTAATCAGAAGGAAGTAACTGGAGGACCTCAAAAAAGCATTTTTAATTAAAAAAAAAATTGATGTTTGGAAGTCAGAGAGCAGGAAAAACAAACAAACAAAAAAAACTGTAAAAAGAAAAGGGAATGGGGTATTAGCCTACTCAAGGAAGAATTTGCAATAAAAAGGAGAGTAGCAGTATACAAGCTTTTAGGCTCCCTGAAGTTTAGACAGGAATTTTCGAATCAGTCTTTTCATAGATTTTGGCTTTTGAAGTATGTACATAAAATCCATGGAAAGGTAAAATTCTAAATATTTTCCTCAGGAGACTCTTAGGATGTCAACCTGTTGGGACATGTCCCAGTCCTGTTTTAATACTGATGGGAAATTTGGATTTCTCTTTCGTTGCTTCTTGAGCAGCATAGTTATCCTGCCAACAAGCCACAGAGCCTCACCGACAGGCCTGATAACCAGAGCTGTTCGTGCACCAGCTGAATTACAGAAGATGACATGTAGTGTGACAAGTTGGAATTAGTCATGGAAAGCAGCAGGAACTTGCATTTGTTACCGGTTTCTGGTTGTGAGTTGTTGCTTTTTTGTATTGGGGCATCGCCATAGTAACAATGACTTTTTAGTAAACATTGAAAATGACTTCTGTTTTGTGTGCTGTTAATATCTGTGTATATTACTCAAAGTGACAGAGGTTTTTATTTTTTCTTTATAAATAATTTACTTGTAGGAGAAAAGATAACTTTTGGACATCTCTCAAATTCGTTTTCTTTCTGGATTCAAGAGCATAAAAGTATAAATATTTTATCTTTCTGACATTTAATTTGTTTAAATAGTGTTATTCTTTGGCTAAGCATTTGTCTGATTTCTTGTTCCCTTAATTTGGTTTGCCTGTTTTAAACTCCCCCCCACCCCCGCCTCTGAATTTCCTTTTTTTTTTTCCTGGCCCCTAAATGTTCTAAAATAGTACATTAAGATAATTAGAGATTCCAGTTAAACTCTAATACTCTTAGGTATCCGTTTGTTATTTACTTTTTCCAGGCTTAAAATAATTTAGGTGTTCTCATAAACTGGTTTCCATTCCATCTGCTTGGCGAAATAAATTTTAGGTAAAACCACACAGATTTGTCTTATTTATTTATTTATTTTTACTTTTCCTTTATTCATTGCAGTGGTACGAAACTTAAAGATATGCGAGCAATACATAGTTGGCATTAGAAGAGTTAAAATAAGCAGTCTTTGGCTGTAGAATTTTGGAGCTCTATTGTAGATTGGGTATTGTGGAATAAATTTAAAGCAAGACCAAGAAATACAAAGATGAAGTTGGCAGAAAAGTAACTTTCTTGTTAAGAGAAAAGTACATATGCAATTTCCTTTGTTGGCAAGTAGTTTATGAAAGTAATCCGTAAATCAACTACATGTATGAAGTTGGGCAAAGTCAGTAACAATTGAGAGGTTAACAGAAAAACCACCAACTCCAACGGTCTCAAAGTGGTTTTTAATCTTGTTTTGTAATTTTCCTTACTGGGCCAAATAGTCTGGTTTTGTGAATCATATTGCTAAAAGGTGGTAACTATCTCATTTTACAGAAGATGACATGCAGTGTGACATATTTTATATTCTGTGGTTGAAAGATTAATCAAATTGCCCACATAAAAATATAGTCTCAAATTCATGTTCACTACTATGAAACCAGTGCTCAGATTACTGTCGCATTTTGTATCTGATTCTCTATGTGGTTTCTTTTTTTGACAGATAAAAATTGTATATATTTGTGGTATACAATATGGTGTTTTGAAATGTGTATACCTTACAGAATAGCTAAATCAAGCTAATTAATATATGCATTACCTCACATACATATTTTAAGTGTGGTGGGAACACTTAAAATCTACTACTATAGCAATTATCAAGGACATGAGATGCAGGTTTCTTGCAAAAGTAGGCTACTTTGATATTAAAGTTAAAGTTGAAGACATTTAAGAAATGATCCTAGGACTTGGTTGAGGGCTATGTATGTGTTTATAAATGTGTGTATGTTGTGTGAATGTGCATGTGTGGGTATAATTGTTATAAGGACGTGTATACATTTTTGTGAACAATGTTTTGGCTTGAACAGTGAGAGTTCAATGGCTTTAACTATTCTTTGAGGCAGTAAGCTGTGGGCAGCAATTAGACTTCCATGTTTAGATCTGAATCTCTAGCTGCTGAAACCCTTGACTTGCCTCTAGCAGCTCTGATTGTTCTGTGTTTTATGTGTGTTCCTTGGTTATCAAGCATGCAGTGAATCAAGGCCACATCATTACCTGTGTGGCTGTTTGGGTGCCATCTAGATATGCTGTAGATGGTGACATAAATCTTCACCAATTGTCCAAAAGTGCAGGGAAGTAGAAGGACTGTTTTATATACCAAAGACAAAAGCTGATTTTTCTGGTACTGTAAGGAAGTTAGCTTAAGTTCACTGTAGAATCTCAGTATGAATAGTCCTTTAAAGATTTACCATCTATTTCTATGCCGAATTCTAAGCAACTACATATTCTGTCTGTACTTATGTCCTTCTAGAGGAGTGGAGCTTGCTGCTTCCCCAAACAGCATTTTCTGTGTTTAGATAGTTTTGATCCTTAGACAATTTTTCCATCAGTTGAACCAAATTGATATTTTCTTGCTTTATTATCTATTGGTTTTAGCTTTCCTTTCAAGGCCAAAACAGAGCAAACACGTCTCTTGTTTTACATGACAACTCTTTTGATATTTATATTTAAAATATCAAACATGAATTCATTGAGTAGATTAATCTCTAGTACAGTCATCTGCTTTTCACTTTCTTTTCAAAGAGCTTTAGCTTTTCCCTGGCCTCTTAAAGTGGGTTGCTTCAAAGTCAAACACAATATTCTAGAAGTTATTTGACCCTCTTGAAGTAGAAAAAGAATTATTAATGCAGCCTGAGATTCCACTATCTTTTCAGTGATTGTTGACCTCTATTAATCTCATATTTATTTTATTTTTATTGTTAGTGACAAAGACTGTGTCACATTTATTTTAATATCCTCCTAATCATAGGGCTTGGCATATAACAGATGCTTACTCTGTTATTAAACCATCCCTTTCGTTATTGTTTCATACGTGGACTTTTGAGTGTATTTATGCATCTTCATTGATATTTAAACCAATTGGCCAATTAAATAAGAAGTTATGGGGGATAGAATCAGGCATGTTTTTAAAGCCCCCCCCCCCCTCCAGTGATTCCTAAGGGTAGCCAGGACTAAGGACCGCTGGTCTAAATAATAAAAATATTGAACACAACATGCTAAGGATGTAGCCATGTGCCTTGTTTCTAGAGACCTCTCTATAAGCTGCTGTTGGGCCATAAATCTTGTTTACATCTTACTCACTTAACTAGTTCCAATTTCTATAAGGAACTTTCCTTGCCACCAGCCTGATTTTTCTTTAATTATGTTGTGTTATTGCTCTTTGTTTTAATAGCAGAAAGGCTTTTTAAAAATCTATTATAGTGCTGGTTTAGATGACTTCTACATGCATGCAAGCAGAAAGATAGAACTAATGATTAAACTTTGAAGATTTGTTTCTAAGTTGTGTTTCTACGATTCTTGCAAATCACTTGGTCCCATGTTTGGTATTTTAAAGACTCTCATAGACCAAGTGCCACAACAATACCATGTACCAAACAAGACATTTATTGAGATTAGAAGCACAAATGGGCTAAACTTCTTTATAATGTTTTGCAGAGAAAGCATTGTTTAGACTTTCTAGGTGAGAAAGTAAGGCTAAAGTATTATTTGATGTTTTCTTCTCTTCTTGTACTCTGACATGAGGAAATTAATACATTTTGTTTGTTGTATTAAATAATGTGAAAAATACATATTTATGCTAGTGCCTACCTGTGGCAAGAGTACTTCTTTAGCTTATATACTGAAAATTATTGTGTTGCATTGTGAATTATGAACAATTAGCTAATGCTATTTGTTTATGAATGGAATTGCTTTATCCCCATGTATTATTTTATATTTTCTCTAATTGGGTTTATCAGCCATGTATTGAGTAATTCTTAAGTGTTCATCACTTTGTTAAATTCTCTAGATAATTAAAAAAGAATAAGATGTGATCTTAGCCCTTTTGAAGTTTGCTATCTCTTTGGGATTTTGAGATTATTTCATATGCATAAAAGAAAATAACAGCATAAGACATTATAAAATTAAGTAGGAAAGTGTTAGACTGATAATTACCATTTTCACTATAACTCGGTAAGGAAGACAATTTTCTAGGAAGAGACAAATGTATTTCTTTTCTTAAATTTGTTCATATTTGTAATACATATCTTTTAACAAGATGAAAGAAGGATGAACTACTACATTCTACTTATATAATGTAAAAAATGATCTGATTTGGTTTGAAAACTTGTCAATTTGTGCTGCACTTTGAATCCCTGTCTGGATTTAAGGAATTATCTGCCTACTAAAAAAGTCAAGTAAGTGCCAGTCACCTTTAAGCCAGTCTAAACGTAAACCGGCTAGGGAAAACGATGAGCTCATTCAAAAGTACTTCTGAGATATTCTGGAATTGAATATCCAGTTCTCCTTCCATACTTAAAGGAGTATGTTTAATTCAAATGTGAAATATATACACATACATTACACATATATATCTATTAATTTTTATTTGTTTAATTCAAATGTGAAATATATTTACACACACAAATATATATATACACATAGATGCTTATTGAATCAAGATTTAAGATACTTTGACATTAGGGATAGTTCTGAACTTATGTTTTATCAAGTAAGAGTTATAAATAAATTCCTGAAACCATTCAGGGTCTACCTACTTTTGCCTGTGTAAATGATGCCTGGGTATTTTGGCCATGCACATATTATTATTATTTTTAGACAGAGTCTAACTATGTCACCATTACATATTATTATGTTGGTCATGTACATATTATTATTATTTTTTAGACAGAGTCTAATTATGTCACCGCGCACATATTATCATTTTGGCCATGTACATATTATTATTATTTTTTTGGACAATCTCACTATGTCACCCTTGGTATAGTGCCATAGCGTCACAGCAACTTCAAACTCTTGGGCTTAAGTGATTCTCTTGCCTCAGCCTCCCGATTAGCTGGGACTACAGGCGCCTGCCACAATGCCTGGCTGTTTTTTGTTCTTGTTGTCATTGTTGTTTAGCAGGCCCCAGCTGGGTTCGAACTCACCAGCCCTGGTTGGTGCATGTGGCTGGAGCACCTAATCACTGAGCTATGGGTGGCGAGGTACATATTTTTTTAAAAAAGAATTCTCCTGTGCCCTGTTCCTTCTCCTCAGCCTTTTCCTCCTTTGCTTCCACCATGGCTCTTTTGTTGGAACTAAAATAAAATCTTAAGCTCTCCAGATGATTCAATGGACTCCTTCTTTGCCAATGGGACCCTTCCCAAATAACAAGGACAAGCCTTAAAGCTGAGCTGCTGGCCATATCCTTATATACAGGCCTAGTTATGTTCTGTCCCTTTGGAGTTATCTTCATAACAATAAGACACTGAATCATTAGCAGCCTAAGGCCGTGCAAGACAAAGGTTAAACAATACCTGCAGGTCATCAATTTACTTAGCAGATTACTTGAGTTTTGGTTACATCTGGTGGCTTGTTTCTTATTAACAGACTTTCTTATCTTAACTCAAATCATTCTAAGCCCTTACACAAAGCTCTATTTCTTAACCAATTATAATCTTTTCTTTCTTTTTTTTTTTTTTTGGAGGCAGAGTTTCACTATGTCACCCTGGGTGGAGTGCTGTGGTGTCACAGCTCACAGCAACCTCAAACTCTTGGGCTTAAGCGATTCTCTTGCCTCAGCTTCCCAAGTAGCTGGGACTACAGGCACCCACTACAACGCCCGGCTATTTTTTGTTGCAGTTGTCATTGTTGATTTTAGCTGGCCTTGGCTGGGTTCAAACCCCCCAGCCTTGGTGTATGTGGCTGGCACCCTACCCACTGAGCTATGGGCCCCGCCCCAGAGAATCTTTAAACTCACCTATAATTTGTAATCCCCTGCACGGTAATGTCCTGCTTTTTTGGGCCAAAGCAATGTATGCCTTCTGTGTATTGATTTATGACTATACATGTAATTCCTATCTTCCTAAAATGTATAAAACCAAATTGTAACCTGACCACAGCAAGATCACTTGGTTAAGGCTTCTTGGGTGTGGCTTTCTGGGCCATAGTAACACATATTCAGCTCCGAATAAACCTCTTTAAATTATTTTGCAGTTTGGGCTCTTTTTCATTGATATTTGTTTTCTAACTCCATATTTGATCTGATCTTTGTATTTGCCAGAGCTTAAATTAAAAAAGCATGAAACAATCTCTTTTATCCAGTATATTTTTCTTAAAAGACTGAAGGAGAAGTCCAGAAAAATCTATTCAGCTGCATCAAAAGGACACATTGTGTTTATATCCCCAGTTCTGGAGGGAGGCATTTTAGTGGTTCACCTATAGCATTGATTCAACTCCATAGTCTAATGGGGGAAATCAAGTATCTTTCAAGATTCATAATCTATAGTACACAAATGCAGCTCTCGTGCATTAATTAATAACTTAATTATTTACATAGGTTTCTGTAAAAAATTGCATGCAGCCTCGCAATTTATGCCTATCAAGGCTGGGCACAATGGCTCATGTCTATAATCCCAGCACTCTGGGAGGCTGAGACAGGAGCTTTGTATAAGGAGGTAAGGAGTTTGAGACCAGCTTGAGCAAAGTGAGACTCTGCCTCTATTAAAAATAGAAAAATCAGAAAAATTAGCCAGGTGTGGTGGCATGCACCTGTAGTCCCAGCTACTTGAAAGGCAGGAGGATCACTTGAGCCTGGGAACTTGAGGTTGCTGTGAGCTAAGCTGAGGCCATAGCACTCTAGCCTACTAGCCTAGGGCCAGAGCAAGACTCTGTCTCAGAAAAAAGAAAAATTTATACTTACCAAAACTCTTAGAGGTTTTTAATACTCTGCTTGTTGACTTGTGTTTCATAGACCTCAGATCACCATTATCTGGTTTCACCAGTAGCTTGTTAGAAACATGAACTTTGAGGCCCTACCACAAAACTATAGGTGTATTACTGCGTTTAACAAAACTCCCAGTGATTCATATGTATGTTTGAGAAGCACTGAATTGATTCTCTATTCTTGTTTTAGTTAGTAGTGCCCTGAAGATTTTGGCAAAAGCAAAAGGGTAAGGAGGGAAAACAGTATTTAATTCTCAAGCACAGTGCTAGATACTTTACATGTAATATCTTAATTGATTTTACAATAATTCTGCATGGTACATGTTATGTAAATTTATACGGAGAAACTAAGAATTGGGAGGATTAAGAGACTTTTCTCCAAGGTTACTTATTTGGTAAAATGTGGGATCATCTTTCAGATTTAGGACTCTAAGTCCTCATGGTTTCCTAATACTCAATTATCTCCTGGGATCCTGGGATAATTGGCACTCCCTCAAGTATTATTTAACTGGATTTTTGTTTTGCTGTGGTGAATAGGACATACATATATATATATATTTTTTTTTTTTTTTTTGTAAAAATGCCATTGAGAATGTCTTAAAGCTTTTCTGAAACAAGGTTTGCAAGGAGAGTCTTCTTAATCTATATACCTTAAATTTAAGTTTCCAGATCTGTCTTGCTACATCTTTTCTTTATGGCAGGTCTACCATCCCTCCTTCCTTCCTTTCTTCCTTCCTAGTGGGAACTTTTCTTTAGTTCTGGAAGCAGAAGATTTCCTAGAGAACCAGGGGTTGCTGTGGGCCATGGCTTTGGCCTGGCCTATGCAGGTGCTTTCAGCCTTTCTGGGTTTTACTTTCCTTACTGAGAGTACAAGCAAATCAGTCCTGGAAGCCAGTATTGTGAAAATATCGAAAATGGGCTTGACATGTCTGTAGTTATAAACGTAAACAATGACCACTTGGTGAAGACCAGTTTCTAAAAGAGGCCCCCTCCACCCCCATCCCTTCAGGTGTCTTGTCTCATGTATAGTGCCACCTGGTGACTCTCACTGGTAGGGGCACAGAGCACAGTCTTCTATTCTCATGAAACACCTCCTGGTTCTGTTCCTGCAAACCCATCAATTTCTCTGGCATCTTCCTCCTGAAGACCAACACTCCTGTGTAAAGATCTGAATTAACTTTGTTTTCTAACCCTTCCTGGAGATGATGTGAATCAGGAGGAAGAATGTGGAAGAGGAATGTACTGGGAATGAAGAATAGAGAAGAAGTGGAGTGAGATGGCCAAGAAAGTTCAGACAGGAGCCACTCATTCATTCATTCAGGAAACAGGAGCAAGGATCTGTGCTGCTTTATACAAAAACAGCTTTGTACACTAGCTGTTATTCCTAGCTGGCTTCCCTAGTGATGCTCTGCTAGATCATTAACTATTAAGTAAATAAGTCCTTGTTGTTACTTGCCCTGGAGTCTGGTATTTAGAATTGTTCCTGTGAGAAGCAGCTCAGTTGCAAATCAGTTCAGCGACATAGAGCACCTGTCCTGGTGAGTTTTGATTGGAGACTCACTATGCATTTTATTTGTAATGTTATGCCAGCTCTTACTCTGCTCAGCACTCACACAGGCTTCTTCTTGGATCTCCGTGTCAGCTTCTAATAAAGACAACTGCCTATTTTTATGTATTTTCATCAGGGACACTATAGTTAGTCCCCAAAGCAAATATAGGGTAGTCTTTATTTAACCTAGACATCCTCAAGCATAACCTTCAAATTTGGTGAACATTTATCAAATCCTTTGTACATCATATGATTATAAAAAATAAAGATTGATAGTTTAATTTATATATTAAGTATTATTAGGGTTGTGTTGTAACAAGAGAGAAGGCTTTTAGAGTCTTCTTTTCCCTACTTTCTACCCCACCCCATGTAGAGAATTTTCCTTCCCTATTTCCCAACTAATCTTCTATTCTTTCTCTGTCTCAACACCTCTACTCCATCACCAAAAAGCCACTCAACAAATAGAAAACACAAAGCCAGGTGTTGTGGGTTCTCTGAATTGGGATTTATTTGCCCAACCTTCCTTTGAGGGAGCTGGAGATCAGGAAAGGCAAGGGTTGTTGCAGGAGAATATGTCCCTAACTGGGTTGGGTGTCCCAGTTGCTGCAGCACCTGAGGTGTGGGCCCTCAGATCTGCATGCTTTTCTTATCTGATTCCTAGGGGTTTAAGAGAAAATTACATAGCTGCCCAGAGGGAGTGTTATTTATGCAGAACTCTAGTGCAAAGGTAGAGTCCTAGGAAGGATTAGGCTGTTTGTAGTGTGTTATTATAACCCTCTGGCCCTTTGGGAAATTCTTTATGGGTGCCTTTCCTCGTTAACTGGACTTTTCCATTGTGCTTTTGTTATTGTAGTAAACACTGAGGTCCTGCCTAAAATTTGGCCTAGTTCCCAGATTGCACAGCAGCATGAACATGGTCTAATTTTTAGTCCTAATAAACAAAGTGGCTCATCTGCTCTAAGTTGTCCAAAGACTCCTTTATCATTCAGGAAATGAAGTTGAGCAAGCCAGCCCCCACATCAACTCAAAGAAATACCCGCTCTGCTCATACAAGGTTTCTGAAGCCCAGAGTGGGCCAGTGACCAAAGCTGAGGGCCTACTCCCCAGGAGACCCTGGATTTAAAAAGAGGAGGCATAGATAATCCCTGGAAAAGCAGAAATGGGAGGCAAACAAACCAGTAGGGATACCTCATGAAAACACCACCGAAATACAATCTTTGCTTCATTTTCTTTCCTCTTTTGTATGCGTTCCTCTTATCTCTCTAGAGAAGGCATCATCTAGGCCTCTCCCTCTCTCTATATAATTTTAAGGATATTTTCAGTTCTTTTTCATGCATCACACTAAAAAGTTAACCTTTTGTTTGGCGCTATCTGAAATGTATGTGTCTAAACACCCTGGAGAAAAAAAATATTAGCGTGATTAAATTAATCTCAGAGGGAAATTTAATTTGTTCCCCTGGTAATTGTCCAAAATTAGTTCTTTGTAGATAAATTACTATTCATAGGCCATTTACTAGCTCTAGAACAGTCTTGGAAACACTGGAACACTAAATTAAAGCCTGAGAGTGGAAAAGAGAGCAAAGTTTGTGACAATATCAGGCAGATTTGCTTTGAAGGGAGACAGAGGCCTGAGAGCTTTCCTGGTCACTGTCTCTGTTTCTGGGGTACAGGTGGGAAATGGACTTCCTGGACAAACTCAGCAGTCTGCTCCCTAGATGGAAAGGGCTGAAATTATTGTTCTTGCTGAATGAATTAATGCAAGTCCTTCTCCGTGCTTCATTTTAGAGAGGTTCTATTCCTCACCAGGTGAAGGATGTCCCGTGAGGGTCATTGAATCTGTTAATCAAGAGTCAGTCTACAGAATCCTATTTTCTAATTAATTTCTCAGGAAACAACATTTGGGAGAACACAGGATTCTGCAAGGTACTGTTTTTATAGGCAACCTTCACAACTGCTTTAAATATGAGTTTCCTCATCTGTAAAATGCTGCTGGAAATAGTAGTAGCTCATTGGATTTTTTTGAGGACTACCTTGAAATGACGTATGTACTGTGATCAGTGTGGGGCTTGGCACAGGAAAGGGGATGATACCTGGTAGCTGTTGTTACTGTATAACAGAAGGAAGCCATAGGGTCATACATTCTCTATTTTGTGACCAAGTGTAGGATAATATTTAGAAATAAACATATCCTACATCAAGCACACAAAGTAAATTCAGTGTGAGTTTAAATTACTTGCTTTTCTTTCAGAGGCTTAAGAGATCTGGACCCCCCCTGGGTTACTTGCAGAGATAGGCTTTTTTGGAGTGTAAAATTCCTTAGGCCTTTTTCTCTGAAGCTGTGCACCCCGTGAAGCCTGAGATCCAAGGGCATGCCACCCTTCCTCAGAGATACGGGCCAGAGGGTTGACATATGTTAACAACATATTGTCAGAGGTCTACAGATACTCTGCCCTGAAGGAAGGACACAGTCATTAATAAATACTGGGTAAACTGAGTGAATGCTTGAAGATATTCTTCTATTAACTCTGTTCCCCTGTGGCTACTTTCATCTTTGTGCCCTGCTCGGAAATTAGTCAATGTTTAGAAGAGGTTTACTACAAAGTGATTTGTATTGATATGATAACAAAATATTTCCTTTCAAGTTAGATTTCCTTTCATGTTAAATTTCAAATAGGTAAAAGAAGATAATGATGAGACTAACAGATAATAGATTAAGTGTGTATGTGACTGGAAAAGTATAAAATCTAAACTTGGAATAAAGAATTTTGCTATATGCCATCCCACAGTGTATAGTCTGTTTCTTGACTTAACAATTACAAGAGCGAGTTTACACCCATGGCAAAGCTGCTGTTCGTTCGCATCTCTGGTCACGCAACACCAAGTCTTGGTGACACAAGGATTATATGCCTTTCCTTTGACTGTAACAATGTTTAGTGTGGGGTCTTCTAAGTTTTTGAGCTTGTTAACTATTTGTAAAAATAAAGTAAGTCAGTCTCTCTCTCTTTACACACACACACACACACACACACACACAAACACAGTCTTTTTTACTTTTTTATTTTTTCCCATCAGATTGTCTTTATGTGTATACTATGCATGATACATACACATATATCCATATATATGTCTTTACTATTGTTAATATATATTATATAAAATATTTATATAGTTAATGTATATATTATGCTGTGTAATATATGCATGCATTCATTTACTATATATGTATTATGTTGCCTTGACTATATCTATATATATGTGTGTGTATACACACACACACACATATACATATGTTGACTATAGTATATTAAACATTAGTAACTTTGACTTTGAAAATTCTGGTTAAAATATACATAGGAGCATCCCTTTGGGAACATGTATCTCCACTAGTTTCATTGGATAGGATGATCTTGAAGCTGCATTAATCTGAAAAGTCAAGCAATTAGCCTTCCTAAAGAAGTCTTGGTAGGCAAGGTGGTCTATGCTATTCTCTTTTTCTTCTTAGCTGTGAGCTTAGCATTTCTTCTTAGCATTTTTCTTCTTAGCACCTTCTTAAATTGTGTCATCAGTCTAAAATTTTATTGTCTACTTCTTTCTTCTCTCTTCATAACTAAAATGTAAACTTGCTCTCTGAGGGTAGGGACTTTGCTCCCCATGTCAATAAAATACCAGACACAAAGGAGGCCCTTGACAAAGAGTGGTTGAATAAATGGATGAATTTGGGAAAGAGTGTGGCCTCTGCCTTTCCCCCCCTCTTAACTGTATTTTGCTTATGGCAGGGAGCCCAGGCTCAGGAGAATGTTAAGATGCTGCTGCTGGTGGTGGCGGTGATGAGGAGGAGGAGTGTAGTCAACATTTATTACCAGTTCTCTGTAAAGCCTCTACTGTGGTTGACCTTTTTTCAGCTGTGGTCATCATCATCAGAGCCCCTGAATGCTGTGGGCTCTGCAATAGGCTGAATAGTATTCCATGGTATACATATACCACAGTTAATTAATCCATTAACTGTGGATTAATATATTGAAGGGGCATTTGAGTTTTTTCCACATCTTTTCGATTGTGAATTGGGCTGCTATAACCATTTGAGTGCAAATGTCCTTATGGTAAAATGAATTTTTTTTCTTTTGGGTAGAAACCTAGTAATGGGAGTACAGGATCAAATGAAAGGTCTACTTTTAGATCTTTGAGGACTCTCCCTACTTCTTTCCATAAAGGCTGAACTAATTTGCAGTCCCACCAACAGTGTGTGAGTGTTCCCTCTGCACTCACACCAGCATCTGTTGCTTTGGGACCTTGTGATATGGGCCATTCTCACTGGGGTTAGATTATATTTAAAGGTGGTTTTGCACTTTTCTGATAATTAGAGGTGATGAGCAGTTTTTCATGAGAAAAAGTAAAATCATTTCTACTTTGAACTGGAAACAAAGATGCCCACTATTGCCATTACTCTTTAGCATAGAGCTGGAAGTGCTAGCCAATGCAATCAGGCAAGAGAAGGATATCAGGGGTATGCAAATGAGGACAGAGGAAGTCACACTATCACTCTTTGCTGATATGATCATATACTTAGAAAATCCCAAGGACTCAACCCTGGAAGAGTTCCTGAGGACTCCTGGAAGTGATCAATAGCAATGTCTCAAGATATAAAATCAATGTTCACAAATCAGTAGCCTTCTTATACACCAGCATCAGGCAAGCTGAAAATCAAATCAAATATATATTACCCTCACAGTAGTAGCAAAGAAAATGAAATACTTTGGAATATACTTAAGAAAGATGCGAATCTGTACAGAGAAAACTATGAAACACTGAGAGAAGAAATAGTACAAGATGATAACAGATAGAAGAACATACTATGCTCATGGCTGGGAGGAATCAATATTGTTAAAATGTCTATATTATTCAAAATAATACATACATTTAATGTAATCTCCATTAAAATTCTAGTGTCATGCTTTGAACATCTTGAAAAAACAGTTCTACAGTTTGTATGGAACCAGAAAAAAAACCCCCAAATAGTCAATGCAATTCTATGAAATCAGAATGAATCTGGAGGCCTCATGCTACCAGACTTCAGGTTAATACTATAAGGCTATCGTGATCAAAACAACATGGTACTAGCACATAATAGAAATTCTATGGGACAGAATAGAGGACCTAGAGATGAAGCCAATCTCATATCACCATTTGATCTTTGATAAAGCAAACAAAAGCATATACTGGGGAAAGGAATTCCTGTTTAATAAATGGTGCTGGGAGAACTGGTTAGCCACATATAAAAGACTAGATCTAGACGTGCATCTTTTAACACTTACAAAAATTAACTCATGATGGATAAAAGATTTAAATCTAAGACACAAAACTATAAAAACTTTAGAAGAAAGTGTTGGAAAACGCTTAATAATGTCACCCCTGAGAAAGAATTTATGAAGAACACCCCACAGGCAATCACAGTAACAGCAAAAATAAATAAATGGGACCTGATCAAGTTAAAATGTTTATGCACAGCTAAGGACACAACAAAGCAAAGAGACAACCTTCAGAGTAGGAGAAGATATTTCATGCTACAAATCTGACAAAGGGCTAATAACCAGAATCTGAAAAGAACTCAAGCAAATCAACAACAACAACAACAAAAAGAACAAACAACCCCATTAAAAACTGGGCAAGAGACATGAACAGAATTTTTTCTCCTAAGGATAGGTGAATGTCCAACAAATACATGAAAAAATGCTTACCTGGTGTTTGGTTGGTTGGAAGTAAAAGAAAAAAACAACTCCAATTGACCTAGACAATAAAAGAAACGAACAAATTCTATGATTGAAAAGTTCAGAAATAGGGCTTGCTTTTTTCTCTGTATTTCTTGGCCCTGCATCTTCATTGTAGAGTTTACTCTTGGCAGCCTCCACACTCATGACCCCAAAATGCTATTAGTGACCCCCACGGCTACTTGCTTCCAGGTCAAAGTACAATATGAAAGAGAAAGCCTCTATTGCAGGAAATAAGTTATGTGCCAATCTCTAATCTGGGTTCAACCCTGGAGTTATGGATGGGAGTTGAATTCGTCCAGATCACAGAATTAAGACATTTGGAACATTGTCAGTTCATGGGGAGAGGAAAATAGTCAAATGCCTGTTACACCTGGTATTAACAGGATTGAATTCGGAGCACTGAGGTTAGTTTTGATATTTTTTGTAGCTAACATACATGCTGAGAGTGAAAAATGCTGTCAGAATATTAGATCAGTTTCTATTTCTGGTTGTGGTGGCCATTAATGATGTACGTTGGCATTTCTCTCTTTCTATCTTTTGTACACATGTTGACTCCTTTGGCCAGTGGGTTGTGAGCATTTGCATTGAAGTATTGACATATGGGTGTAAGGCTCTTCAGAGCTTTCTCTTTCCCTCTGGTACTACACCTAGAAGCATTTGAACTGGTGGCAGGTTCATCACGAATAGCTGTGATTAGCAGATTCATGTTGGACAAATAGCATGAGCAAGAAATAAATTCTTACTGTGTTAAGCTATGAAGATTTTGTAGTCGTTACTATGGTATAGCCAGTTTATCCTAGCTAGTACATTGTATTTATTAATCCACTTGGATTATTTGGAGGGTGCTCATAGAAATCCTATATTTTATAATTCTTTCAATTTAGGAAAAATGCTTTAATATCTATGTTCTTAACATGGTCATAGTACTGTAACTATGTGAGATATATTATTAGCTCCATTTTGCCTGTGGAAAAATTGAGGCAAACTCTCCACATGCTCTGTTTGATAATTAAGAGAACAGAAGAGGCATTCTGTCTCTTCAGAAAGCAGAGGAGACATTCACTTTGCAGTAAATCAGGGCCCTACAGTGGTGAGAGGAGTAGGCTATGGGACAGGGTGCTAGTTTTCAAATCTTGGCTTTATCACTACTTAGAATCTGGGGAAACTTGTAATGTTACATAATCTCTCTGAACCTTGACTTCTCTTTAAACAATGGACAAAATAGTACCTATTTCATAAGGATGTTGTGAGGATAAAATGAACTATAAAATGTAAAGCTCTTAGAACAGTACATATAGTAAGAGTTTGACAAGTGTCTATTATTATTATTATTATTATTATTATTATTATTCTTTTTGCAGTTTTGGGCCAGGGCTGGGTTTGAACCTGCCACCTCTGGCATATGGGGCTGGTGCCCTACCCCTTTGAGCCACAGGCACTGCCCGATAAGTGTCTATTATTGTTAATCTTGTATGTCATTCCTTCTGCCACTACCATGGTCCACACTGCCCATTTTCTCTCACCTGGACTCATTCAAATCCTTCTTCAATGTTCTTTTCACATCTGTTCTGTGTCTTCTCCTATTTTTTCTCTACCTAGCTAGGGAAATCTTTTAAAATAAATCTCATCAAGTTACTTTTTTTTTTCCCTTAAAATCTTTCAACAATTCTCTCAGTACATAAGAGATTAAGATCTTTAGTATGTATTCCAAGGAATTTCTCCCTCTAGTCCATCCATACTGACCTCTGTAGTCTAGCCCCATAGTCTTCTGCATTGCCCAGTGTGTCATGTTCCACATTTCTCAGGGTATTTACATGAAAATATTTAAAGAAGCAATGCTTTGTTCTCATTCTGTCATTGCCTTCCAGGTGGAAGACTCTCTACTTGTATGACAATTTTCTTTTCACCCTTTACTCACTCTGCCCCATGGGGGGGCTACAGAGTCATTTACCTGAAGGGTCAGTCTTGGAGGAATAATGGGCCTCAGTTCAGCTCTGCCCTTCTCCCTCTTGGAAGTGAGGTTCCCACAGGGAAAAGGTTTCTCATGCTCCTGTAGGGACAGGCTTTCTCCCACTGCATGGGTAGTCTGCCCTGATCTGCCATTGCCTCTGCCTATGTGCCTAAGTCTACCTCATCATGGGGTCAATTAACCAGCCCACCTGGCTAAGAAGATGAAGCTTTAACCACAGATGTTAAATGGTTCTCCAGGTGCTACTTCTTCCTCTCCACCTCCCTGTTGTCGTCGTCCTCTCTTCCTCCTCAGCCGCCTCCTTCTCTTCCTTCTTCTTCTGGATTGGGATGCTTCTAGTGGAAACATGGTGGAAAACAGATCTGACAGGTTAGATGGTGATGAAGATCTTCTGTGCTGTATTATGAAATGAGCTCAGTAAAAATTAGACTGGAAGCTCATAGGCTAGTTTAATGAAATTACTAAACATTAACATGCTGGATTTAAAATCTTAACAACACAGTACTTATATTCTTGGACAGGGCATTGGAAATAGAAACAGGTTTTCCTTTTGATTGAAAAACAAAAGAAAGTAGATTCTCCAGGAGGGGGAGCCCGTGTTCCTTGTTTCCAGTTAAAGCGGTGAGGATTTGCATCATCTGTGACTAAGTTACAGAACCAGTAGAACAAACACAATCGTTGCTTTAAGTCAAGCTAAGGAAATAGAAAATTGTCATAGTTTCTGTTTGGCATTATCACTTTATCCCACAAAATTGGCTCTTTACCTGTACGAATTCAGTTTTGTAGGAGAATTTCTTTATAATTCCTGCCATGGTTTTGACGGTTACAGATGTTGTATCTGTCCTTTTAGTAAGATGCCAATTTAACCTTTAGTTTAGCTTTAATTTAGAAGGAAAATAAAAAACAGAATTAGCAATATGTGATCCTTTGGTTAACTGTTTTTTATCTTTAGCTTTCTTTTTCTCTATTATTTTCTCTAAGTCTCTTATTTAGAGAAACATGTGTATCCTCTGCCTACCTTCCCAGCCCAACTCTTGTGTAGTTAATATACTCCAAAATAGTTATCATCAGCTTACAGTTCTCAGCATATTTCTGTGAATCAGACCCAAAACACTTCTCTTGACACCTCTTCTTACTTTCCCATAACTTGCAGTACAGAGCTGGACACTTTGATTCCTGGTAAATGTTAAAAATGGTGGGTTAACAGATGACTATATTTTCTTTAAACGGGTAGCAGTGATTACTTACTAGAAGCCAGTGTAGGTTCACTTAAAACAAGTTGCACCAAACTAATATCATTTACAAAATACTATTCTGGGAATGTTGATTCTGAATTTCAGCAAGACCTGTCAACCTGAATTTCTCATGTTATCTTTGTGGATAGTATAGAGTTAAGCCTCAGGGGAGTATAGTTAGATTTATAGATATTTACATAAAACATATTTAGTATTTTTTATATAATTTATGAAAGTGGTGTTGATGTTAATCTTTAGAGTGTTCTGTAGTAGTTTGCTATAGTTCTATTGTTTTAATTAAAAATTATTTTTGGCCTTAGTGCTGTTCTTTTTAATGTATTTGTTTGCAGCTTTGAAAGGATTATATAAATGGCATGTGTGTGAAATTTTCTGATGACACAAAGCTAGGAGGAATATTTAGTACTTTAAGTAGTACACTTAACATTAAATTTTTTTCATTAAACTGGTATAATAGGAATATATGAAATATACATAAATATTGAAAAAATCAACTGTAAATATTTAGGAAGGGAAACTTGGTTTAATAGTGATTTATATAAAATGATCTAATGATTTTAGTTGATCAAAATTCAGTATGAATACATAGAGAGATATAGTTGCCAAAATGCTAACAAAATCTTCAGGCATGTCAATACACAGAACATGTAAGTCTCCACTGTATGTGAACTAGTCGTGCCAGATCTGAAATTTATGTTTGGTTCTGGGCACCATGTTTTAAGAGAGATGCAGAGAAGTTGAGATGGATCTAAAAGAGTCTGGTCAGGAAAATGAGTCATGAAGAATGGCTGAGGTGTTTGAGAATGCCTAGATTAGAGCAAAGAAGATTAGGGGAATCCTTTGAGTGGTCCTCCAATATTTGAAGGTTATCAATGGGAAAGGCCTCAGACTTGGTCTTTGTGAGTCCACGGATGGAAAGGGGCATAAGTCACAGGGAGCTAGATTTGGGTTTCTCATAATGAAGACTTTTCCAGCAATTCCCATTCTGAAGTGGGGACAGACAATCTTGCCAGGCACTTGATTTCCCACCATAGGAGACCTTCAAAGATAGAAGGTTATACATTGCTTGTTAGGGGTATCTAAAGGTGTCATGCTTTGGGGGGGGTGGACCAGGCCATCACTGAAGTTTTCCCAGTGTCATGGGCCCCATAGCCCACTCCTTTCAGTGCCTGCATACAGTATGTACAATAGGTACTCAAGCAATATCTACCAAATTAACAGATGGATTAGAGTAAAAAAATGTCAGAGGGGGACTTCTGTATTTGATGTATTTTTTAGTCATGGATGATTTTATGTTACTGACCAAATGATTTTCCTTACTATCAGGACTATGTCATCTTAGGAAAAATGAAGGCCTTGGGCCACATAGCACTTAAATTTCCTAGATAACTAGCTTATCTCTTTTGTTCTGGCACAACTCATGCTTAGCCTTGTAAGTTTAAGAGCTATTTCTGATAATAAGCAATGCCTGGTCCCACACTAAAGTGATGCTGTTTCTTTTTCAGGATAATCGTATCCATACATCCAAGTACAACATTCTCACCTTCTTGCCAATTAATTTATTTGAACAGTTCCAAAGAGTGGCAAATGCCTATTTCCTTTTCCTTCTGATTTTGCAGGTAATGTTTAGGTTGTATTTCTTCATTATATGTGTTTATTAAATATATTTATATAATTTGTAAAAGTAAGTTAGCTAAATGTTCATGATTAGGTAAAACCATCCTTATCAGATTTTTAATGTTATTATTGCTGTTTCTCTTCACAAATGTGGGAGGACTAGGACATTCATCATTTTAAACGCTGAGGTCATTTTAAAATGCAGCCTTGCACTTTATTTGAACCAAACCAGAGCCTAATAATCACCGCTCATAGCCCACTCCTTTCTTTATCTCTCTCTCATGTAAACAGTGTGGGAATTGCCAGAGCTGAGGCAGAGACATAGCTGACTAAGACTGAGTAGGTTGTGGAACTTGGCAAATTTCAATTCCATCTAAGAGCAATGACACATTTTATGTATATATAAAATAAATGATGTGTACTTAGCATTATTTCACTGTAGCATTATTTCACTCTTTTTACAGTTTTCAGTGGTGAATTGGTAGTTAATAGCCTTTCTTTTTTCTTTCATCTGAACCAAAATTTGGGCTTACATGAAATTTCAGCTTTTATGGATATTTTAGGAAAGAAAAAGCATCAATCAAGGAAGACACCTACATACCATACAGTCACATAAGCAGTTTATTTGAGCCAGTTAGTATTTATTTTAGAGTAATTTAATCAGATCAAGCTGGTAGGTTCAGAATATGCAAGAGTCTGTGTTAATTATAGGAGGTAAACTGAAAGATTGGTTGTGTGCAGACTAGATTAAGAGCTGAGTATTATTTTTTATTTAATTGAATATTTATGTTAAAAATCTTTGTAAGTGGTGGAAATCTAATTTGTTTAAGCAAAAGGCAAATATATTCAGGGGTATAGGTTGTTTCAAGTATGCCTAGATTTATTAGCAGTAACAATTCATCAGGATGTGGCTTCACTTTCTCTGTTTTCTTCCTAAGTGTAGCCTCACTCTTAGGTAGGTTTTCTCTATGTGGTTCCTGAAAGCCTTTGAGTTTTATTTTCTTAGCTCTTAAATTCCATGAGAAAGAGAGAGAGAAAGAAAGAGGGAGGGAGAGGAGGGAGAGAGAGAGAGAATATAAATATGAATGAATTACTTCTTCTGTTGTCCCAGCAAAAGTCTTAGAATTAGCTCTAATTGGAGCTATATCTTCATCTTAAACCAATCACCGTGGCTTAAGAATTAGATGCAGTATTTGACTTGACCAAGATCATACTGTAGGTCGAAACCTGGACCCAGGATGGAGGGGGAAGATGGCCTACTGGAGCCAGCTTTCCACAGAAGCTCCCATCCAGATGTAAGGATAATGACAAGAAAGTACCTAATAAAGCTGAAGATCAGGAACTGAGCTGAGAGAGAGGAGTGATAACTGGATGTCACCTCAGCTGAGGCAAGCTGTGACTCAAAGGAAGCAAATTATGGCTGAGACTTCAACCCAGTGTCACTGATTCACTAGGAGTGCACAGAGATCAGCTGAATACAAGACACCTAGTTCCACCACACCAAGCAGTTCCCCAGAGTCTCAGGCTGTAGTACTGTATGGGTCCTTTGCAAAGCTGTAGGGGAAAAGCTCTAGTCATCAGCTCTTTGGCAAAGGGCTGGTTAATCACAACCCTAGGAGCCCTCAATCCAATTTCACCTTACCTGCTCATCTAGCCAAACGGTGAAAAAAATAATGGGGTGGAATTCAGCAGAAAAACTCTGGCAACATGAATAATCAGAGTAGATCAACTCCCCTAAGGAACAACAAATCAGACACACCAGAAGATCCCATTCATAAACAGATGGCTGAGATGTCAGAAATTGAGTTTAGAATTTGGATGGCAAATAAGATTAATAGAATGGAAGTAAAATTGGAATTAGAAATTCTAGGTATAATTCAAAAATTGTCTCAAGAATTCAATGAATTCAAAGACAAAATCACCAAAGATTTTGACACATCGAGAAAAGAAGTAGCAGTCTTCCAAGATATGAGAAAATACCGTAGAATCCCTCAGTAACAGAATGGAACAGGCAGAAGAAAAGATTTCTGACATTGAAGACAAAGCTTTTGAACACTCTGAAACGTTCAAGAGGAAGAGAAGTGGAGAACAAAAAACCAATCATTCGCTCAGAGAGCTGTGGGATAATTCCAAAAAAGCAAGCGTTTGCTTTATAGGAAGATTAAGAAGGTAATGAGGTTGCTTTGAAAGGCCCAGATGCTCTCCAAGAGATAATCAAGGAGAACTTCCCAAACATGGCAAGAGCTTCTGAAATTCAGATAGCAGACTGTTTCAGAACCTCAGCATGACTCAATCCAAATAAAGCATCTCCAAGATACCTTATAATTAACTTTGCCAAAGTTAAAATGAAGGAGAAAATACTGCAAGCAGCCAGACTTAAGAAAACCATAACCTACAAGGGGAAGAATGACTGCAGATCTCTCTGCTGAAATTTTTCAAGCCAGAAGAGGTTAGTAATCTACTTTCAACCTCCTAAAATAAAACAATTTTCAACCTAGGATCCTATATCCAGCTAAACTGAGTTTCATTTATGATGGAGAAATTGAATACTTTAATGACATTCACATGTTGAAGAAATTTTCCATAATTAAACCAGCTCTCCAAGATATCTTCAGGCCCATCCTCCATAATGATCAGCACAATTCTCTACCACCAAAGTAAACTCACTCAGAAACTTTTGATCAAATCCCAACTTCCACAGTGGCAAAATGATTAAAAATATCCACAGGACCTTCAAAAAACTCAACACCCAAAATACTACCAGGCTTATCAATACTCTCAATTCATGTTAATGGCTTAAATTGTCCTCTAAAGAGGTACAGGCTGGCTGACTGGATACAAAAACTCAGGCCAGATATCTGCTGCATACAAGAATCTCATCTTACCTTAAAAGATAAATATAGACTCAGGGTGAAGGGATGGTCATCTATAATTCCAGAAAATGGAAATCAGATAAAAGCAGATGTTGCAATTTTAGTCTCAGATATAATAGGCTTTAAAACAAAAAAAGTAAGGAAAGATAAGGATGGTCACTTCATATTTGTTAAGGGAAACATTCAACATGATGAGATTTCAATTATGAACATTTATGCACCCAACCAGAATGTGGCTCAATTTATAAGAGAAACTCTGATATGAGCAACTTGATTTCCTCCAGCACCATAATAGTTGGAGATTTTAACACCCCTTTGGCAGTGTTGGATACATCCTCCAATAAGAAACTAAGCAAAGAAATTTTACACTTAAAATTAACAAGTCAACAATTGGATTTAACAGACATCTACAGAACATGTCATCCTAACAAAACTGAATACACATTCTTCTCATCAGTCCATGGAACATCTTCCAAAATACATCACATCTTAAGTCACAAGCTAACCTCAGCATATTTAAAAAAAAAATAGAAATATTCCTTGTATCTTCTTGGACCATCATGGAATAAAAGTTGAACTCAATAACAATAGGAATCTACAAACTCACACAAAGACATAGAAACTAAATAATTTTATGCTGAATGATAGCTGGGTCATAGATGAGATTAAGAAAGAAATTATTAAATTTTTGGAACAAAATGATAATGCAGACATGAACTACTAGAACCTGTGGGATACTGCAAAGGCAGTCCTAAGAGGGAAATTTATAGCATTGCAATCATTCCTCAAGAGAACAGAAGGAGAGGAAGTTAATAACTTAATGGGACATCTCAAGCAACTGGAAAAGGAAGAACAGTCCAACCCCAAACCCAGTAGAAGAAAAGAACCAAAATTAGAGCAGAATTAAATAAAATTGAAAACAAAAAAATTATACAAGAGATCAATGAATCAAAAAGTTGTTTTTTTGAAAAGGTCAATAAAATAGATAAACCTTTGGCTAACCTAATGAGAAATAAAAGGTTAAAATCTCTAATTTCATCAATCAGAAATGACAGAGACCAGATAAGTACAGACTCCTCAGAAATTCAAAAAATCCTTAATGAATACTACAAAAAACTCTATTCTCAGAAATATGAAAATCTGAAGGAAATAGACAATACTGGGAAGCACACCCCCTTCCTAGACTTAGCCAGGAAGAAGTGGAAATGTTGAACAGGCCTATATCAAGTTCTGCAATAGCATCAACTATACAAAATCTCCCCAAAAAGAAAAGTCCGGGACCAGATGGCTTCACATTAGAATTCTACCAAACCTTTAAAGAGGAACTAGTACCTATATTACTTAACCTTTTCCAAAACATAGAAAAAGAAGGAATACTTCCCAAAACATTCTATGAAGCAAATATCACTTTGGTACCCAAACCAGGAACAGGCCCAACAAGAAAAGAAAATTATAGACCAATATCTCTAATGAATATTAATGCAGAAATATTCAATAAGATCCTAGCAAACAGAATCCAGCAGCACCTCAAACAAATTATACACCACGACCAAGTGGGTTTTATCCCAGGGTCTCAAGGGTGGTTCAATATATATAAATCTATAAATATAATTCATCACATGAACAAATTAAAAAACAAAGACCATATAATTCTCTCAATTGATGCAGAAAAGGCTTTTGGTAATATCCAGCATCCTTTCATGATCAAAACACTTAAGAAAATAGTATAGAGGGGACATTTCTTAAACTAATAGAGGTCATCTATAGCAAACCCACAGCCAATATTATATTGAATGGAGTAAAATTGAAAACATTTCCACTCAGATCAGGAACCTGGCGAGGTTGCCCACTGTCTCCACTGCTTTTTGACATTGTAATGGAAGTCTTAGTTATTGCAATCAGGCAAGAGAAGGTGATCAAGGGTATCCATATAGGATCACAGGAGATCAAACTTTCATTCTTCACAGATGATATGATTGTATACCTGGAAAACCCCAGGGACTAAACTACAAAACTCTTAGAAGTGATCAAGGAATACAGCAGCATCTCAGGCTACAAAATCAATACTTACAAATCAGTAGCATTCATATATACCAACAATAGTCAAACTGAAAAAACAGTCAAGGACTCTATTCCTTTACAGTAGTGCCAAAGAAAATGAAATATCTGGGAATGTACCGAACAAAGGATGTGAAAGATCTCTATAGAGAGAACTATGAAACTCTGAGAAAAGAAATAGCTGAAGATGTTAACAAATAGAAAAACATACCATGCTCATGGCTGGGAAGAATCAACATCATTAAAATGTTCATACTACCCAAGTAATCTACAGATTTAATGGAATTCCTATTAAAGCACCTCTGTTATACTTTAAAGATCTGGAAAAAATAGTACTTCATTTCATATGGAAACAGGAAAAACCTCAAATAGCCAAGACATTACTCAGAAAAAAAAAAAAATCAGGTAGTATCGTGCTACTAGACTTCAGACTATACTATAAATGCACAGTGATCAAAACAGCATGGTACTGGCACAAAAATAGAGAGGTAGATGCATGGAACAGAATTGAGAACCAAGAGATGAGTCCAGACACTTATCATCATTTGATATTTGATAAGCTCATCCAAAATATAAATTGGGGGAAAGACTCCCTATTTAACAAATGGTGCTGGGTGAATTGGCTGGCAACTTGTAGAAGACTGAAATTGGACCCACACCTTACACCTTTAACAAAAATTGACTCTCACTGGATAAAAGACTTAAACTTAAGACATGAAACTATAAATATTCTTAGAGAGAGTGCAGGGGAAACACTTGAAGAAATTGGCCTGGGAGAAAACTTTAGGAGGAGGACCCCCTAGGCAATTGAAGGAATACCAAAAATACATTACTGGGATCTGATCAAACTAAAAAGCTTCTGCACAGCCAAGAACACAGTAAGTAAAGCAAGTAGACAGCCCTCAGAATGGGAGAGGATATTTGCAGGTTATGTTTCTGACAAAGGTTTGATAACCAGAATCCACAGAGAACTCAAACTTATCAGTAAGAAAAGAACAAGTGATGTAGTGAGAAGAATTGCTGATTAGGGAAATCAAAACCCAAACAATGAATGAATGTATTACTGCTTATTGAAGAAACCTTAAAATCCAAGATTTATTTCATTTTTTTCTTCATGGAATTACTTTTGGATTCTTCAGGTAATGCTTCATGCCATTCCAGAAGTTTGAGTTTGTTCCTCTAATGGCTTTCTTACTTATAGCCAAAGGCTCTTGTTTATACAATTTTATATCTGTAAGGGACTTATGGGAAGATTTAGTCCAACCTACTTTCTTTTACTGATGAAGAATTATACTCAGAGAGGATTGGTGATGTGTAAATATTTCAACAAGAGTTAATGATAGATTAGGACTAGAATCCAATCCCCCAACCCAATGCTTTTGCTGTTATGTTAGAGGCCTTTGAGTTTTTTAAAAAATCCATGCAAGCTATTATATAAAATTTATTTACTTAGAGTTGCTTTGATGGGGCCTGATCTTCATCCACAAGCTACTTTCACCTCACCTTTTCCTGCCTGAAGTGGCTTCTCAGAAATAGAAAATGGAGACCCTATTTGAAATTTTAGATGAAATTCTTTTCGTTAATATTATTATAGAAAACTTTTTTTGCTATGTGTTTATTTTGTTCCAAAATGAACTCCATTTGCAAGCCACCATGTCAATCATCATGATGTCTGTTTTGGGTGGGTGGCTTTGGAGGTATAGGCACAAGGGGATAGGCTTTGGAGTCAATGAAACCTAAGTTCAAGTTTTTGCAGTGTCTGTTCTTGGTTCAGTTGTTTGTTCTCTCAGATACTTCATTTATA
Organism: Loris lydekkerianus; assembly: GCA_963574355.1. NCBI lineage: Eukaryota > Metazoa > Chordata > Mammalia > Primates > Lorisidae > Loris > Loris lydekkerianus. Next base: position 9,892 of record CAUYPK010013451.1, on the reverse strand, counting down.
AAATGGGGAATATGAGACTTAGGGCTGTAGCATTTCCTGACTCTGGGTTATCACTCATCATGTAGTATTCTGTGTTGTGTACTGGGGGCACTGTTTACATGCAGTGTAGACCCCATGGGTTTGTGCAAGACAATTCTGATACACAATCAAACTCAATGAACTTTTCTGAGGATTAAATAATATAATAAATAGAAAGTATGTGGCACAGTATCTGGTGTAGGGTTGATGCTCAAAGAATCTCTCTGGAAATTGGTGAGAAGAGGGGTTGGTAAAATTATTTAAAAAGTTGAGATAAACTGAGAAAGATGACATTTAATGTTCCAGAAAGATCATCATCTTTGAAATATTTTAAGAACTTTACTTGGTATAAAAAAAAAAAATTTTTTTTTGGGTCAGGTAGTTAAAAAACTGGTTTAATGATACTTCTAGTCTAAGTGTCTTATAAACATGCAAACACTTAAATTATGGAAAGTCATTTTATATTTGTACAAACAATTCAATATAACCCCATTAATTTCTGCCAGTCTTATAAAATTAAATGACAAATTTTGAAAGATATATTTTTAGACTCCAAAGGTTCCATACCAGAGGTTTCCAACCTTTTTTCCCCTCTGCCACACAAAAGCAAAAAATATCCTTGCAAAATTGGCATTTAGCCCATGGGACAAGTTGGACATCATGCTTTAAACTATTTGAAATGTATGTTTCAGCTAATTCCAGAAATCTCCTCCTTGACTTGGTTTACCACCATTGTGCCTTTGGTCCTGGTGATAACTATGACAGCTGTCAAAGATGCCACAGATGACTATGTGAGTATTGGCTCTTCAGCATTCTTAGGGTCTTGATTTCAACTGTGCCTTCTCAGAAATAGAAAATAGAGATCTATTTGAAATTTTGGATGAAGTTCTTTTGGTCAATATAATATTAAAACTCTTTTGTTATGTGTTTGGTGAATACTACAGGTGTAATATTCCTTAATTCCTTAAAAGGAAGAGGGCTTCAATAACTAGATTCACTCTTTCATTTTATAGATGAGGGAACTGAAACCCATAAGGAGATGTTAATTTGCTAATGATCATCAACAAATTTGTGAAAGACCAGAATTACAATACAACCTACATTTACCCAGGGAGGTCAGGTGTCTTTGTCTGAGTGTTGGGAAGTGGCAAATATTAGGCACAAATACATGTAGTCGGCTCATTCTACCAGAGTTACAAAATAAGGTAGCTTTAAAATTCAGGAAATTTATGTAAATAAGTAAGGTATAAAACAATAGAGAGTTCTGAACTCTGCATAAACCATAATAGATAATTCTCTATACACTTTCTGGAAAACTAAACATTCTAAATGCAGCCAAATTATATTTTCACCCTGGGTAATTACATGTGCCTCAACCTCAATGTCTGTCTATCTGTCAGTGACTTACATGCTGTGTTCTTATCTCAGATCTCACCTCTGATCTTGTACCCATATTCTCTGTTGTCTATTTTTTATTTTATTAATTTTTTTTTATTGTTAAATCATAGCTGTGTACATTACTGCAATCGCCTGTACCCATTCTAAGATGCACCATAGATGTGGCCCCCCCATTACCCTCCCTCCACCAAAACTCTGTTGTCTATTTTTGACCTATCTGTGTCTTTAAGGTGGATTTCCTGTAGACAGCATATATATATTTTTAAAAAATCATGGGTAATATTTTTATTTATTTATTTATTTATTTATTTTGCAGCAGAACACACCATTTATTAATGCGCTGTCTTATATAGTGGTGTTTTATGGTGTCCTCAAACCATTCCCATAGTAACAGCAACTATCACCAGTCATAGATCACCATAACAGATACAATAGTGATAAAAAATTTGAAATATTACCATAATTATCAAAATGCAACACAGAGACATACAGTGAGCACATGCTTTTGGAAAAATAGTGCCTATAGACTTGTTCAGTGCAGGGTTGTCACAAACCTTCAAATTGTAAAAAAAACACAGTATCTGCAAAGTGCAATAAAAGGAAGTATCCTTGTATTCCCATCCAAAATTTCTTGTGCTTCAGAATCACCTACAAGGCCTACAGAAATATAGATTCCACCCAGTTAGTTTAACTCCAGAGTTGAAAACTGACTCTAACCATTATATTGTATTCTATGGGTAATATTTTTAAAAACTTACTCTTGATACATAATAATTGCATATATTTATGGAGTACAGCTTGATGTATCAATGCATGTATACATTGTATACTGATCAAATCAGGGAAATTACCATATCCATCGCTTTAAACATTTATCATTTCTTTGTAGTGATAACATTTAAAATCTTTTTTCAGCTATCTTGAAATATACATTGCATTATTATTTGCTATAGTTACCCTGCTATGTAATAGAACAGTAGGCCTTACTCTCCCTATCCATCTGTAACTACTTTGTACTTGTTGACTAAGCTGTCCAATTCCCAGCCTCTCAATACTCCCTGCCTCTGGTAACCACTATTCTACTTTCTACATTTGTGAAATCAGCTTTTTTAGATTCCCTATACAAGTGAGATCATACAGTGTTTGTCTTGGTATGCTCGGCTTATTTCACTTCACATAATGTCCAGGTACACCCATGTTGATGCAAATGACAAAATTTCATTCTGTTTTATGACTGAACAGTATTTCATTGTCACACACACACACACATACTGTGTTTTCTTTATCCATTCATCTGTAGATAGGTATTTAAGGTGATCAGAGAACATATGCTTTTAAATTGAAGTATTTAACCTATTTTAAAGTGATTATCACCACAATTAGTTTAAATTTATTATCTTTCTGTTGCTTTCTATATTCCTCATCAGTTCTTTGTTCCCCTTTTTGGCCTACTTTCAGATTAACTGAATATTTTTATGGTTCCATTTTATCTGTATTATCGGCTTAATATACAGTATTTTCATGGTTTTCTAAATTTGTCACAGTCTACCTGTGAAATCTTCACAGCACTGGCTCTTATTCACACATTTCTTTACTAGCCGATATGGGAGATGCAAAAATGAAATAGAGACAGAAACTAAAAAATTTTTAAAAAGCTTAAAATCCAGTAGGTGAGATGGGACATGCACATGAATAACAATAATAGAGGTATTCATGTTATAAAAATCATAAAAAAATCAAAGTGCTTTGGCTTACTGTGGGAGGAAGATGGCTGGGTTCTTAGTATGGGAGAAATATGTGAAGGAGAATTAGGGAAAGCTGTATGAAGAAAGTGAGAACCCAGTCCTGCTAAGAGTGATTGGATGTGGGAAAGAGATGGGAAGATTTTTCCAGATCAAGTTGGTTTATGTGACATTTCCTCTTAGTTTTATGTATATATTTTTGATTGATCAGCAATTTTATATTTCATTTTAACATTACATGCACACATATGTTTGTCATCATATGTCATGTTTTATGGGGTGTGTAAATTATAACTCTCTCCACTCTTAATGAAATGCCTGACTTATTTTAAGGTGCACTATGTGACTATAACTTTTGATGTATTTTTTTAAATTTCAAAACAATTTCAGGGGTATGGGTGGTTTTTGTTACCTGGACAGATTGCATCATGCTGAAGTCAGAGCTTTTAGAGTACCTGTCACCAGAATAGTGTGCATTGTAACCAATAAGTAGATTTTTATCCTTCACCAACTCTCCTCTTTCTTAGTTTTCAATGTCTGTTATACCAGTTAATGACTGTATGTATCCCTTGTTTAGCTCCCACTTATAAATGAGAACATATGGTATTTGTTTCTCCATTTCTGAGATCCTCTACTTAGGATAATTGTCTCCAGTTCTATCCAAGTTGCTGCAAAAGATGTTATTATTTTTTTTTTTTTAATTTCTTTTTGTGGCTGAGTAGTACTTCATGCTATCTTATATACATCTTGTTTTCTTTATCTGCTCATCAGTGGATGAGTGCTTAGGTTATTTTTGTAATGTGAGTTGTGCTGTAATAAACATTTGGGTGCAGGTGTTGTTTTTATAGAATGACTTCTTTTCTTTTGGGTAGAAACCTAATAGTGGAACTGCTGGATCAAATAGGCCTACGTTTAGTTCTTTGCGGAATCTTCAAACTCTTTTCCACAATGGTTGTACTATTACTAATTTACATTCCCATCAACAGTATATAAGTGTTTCTTTTCCACCACATCCATGTCCACGTCTATTGTTTTCTGACTTTTTAAATAATGGCCATTCTACATGGGTAAATGTGGCACTTCACTGAGGTTTTAATTTGAATTTCTTTGATAATTAGTGATGTTGGGCATTTATTCATGATTTATTTTTTTGCCATTTGTCTATTTTCTTTTGAAAAACATCTTTCCATGCCTTTTGCCCACTTTTCAATGGGATTTTTTTTTTTTTTTTGCTGATGTGAGTTTTTCATAGATTCTAGATATTAACCCTTTGTCACTAGTAAAGGTTGTGAATGCTTTCTTCTAGTCTGTGGATTGTCTATTTACTTTATTGATTATTTCTTTTGCTGTGCAGAACTTTTTAATTTAATTAAGTTCCATTTACTTATTTTTTGTTGTTGCTGTATTTGCTTTTGAGGTCTTAGTTATAAATTCTTTGCTTAGGCCAATGTCTAGAAGAATTTTTCCTATGTTGTCTCCTAGAATTGTTATGGTTTCAGGTGTTATATTTAAGTCTTTAATCCACCTTGAGTTAATTTTTGGATATGGTGAGGGACAGGGATGCAATTTCCTTCTTCTGAATGTGGCTGTCCAGTTTTCATAGGATTATTTATTGAATAAGGGTCTTTTCCTCAGTGTGTGTTTTTGTCTGCTTTGTTGAAAATTAGTTGGTTATAGCTATATGGCTTTATTTCTGGGTTCTCTAGTCTTTCCCATTGGTCCATATGTCCATCATCATATCATTACCATGCTGTTTTGGGTACTATAGCCTTGTAGTATAGTTTGAAGTCAAGTGATGCAATGCCTCTATATTTGTTGTTTTTGCTTAGGATTGCTTAAGTTAGTCAGGCTATTTTTTTTTTTTTTTTTTTGCTTCTATTTGAAGTGTAGAATTTTTTTTTGAGATCAGTGAAAAAAGATGTTGGTATTTTGATGGGAATTGTGGTAAATCATTAAATCACTTTGGGAAGAATTAACAATTCTTTCAATTCATGAGCATGTGATGTTTTCTCATTTGATTTTGTCATCTATGGTTTCTTTCATCAGTGTTTTCCTAGTTCTCCTCATAGAGATCTTTTACTTCCTTGGGTGAGTTTTCTCCTAGGTAGTTTATATATTTTGCAGCTATTATAAATGGCATACAGTTCCTGATTTGACTTTCAGATTGGCTTTTATTAGTATATAGGAATGCTACTGATTTGCATGCATTAATTTTGTAACTTGAGGCTTTACTGAACTTCTTATAAATTTTAGAAACCTTTTGATATGGAATCTTTAGGGTATATTTTTGCAAATGGATACGTTGACCTCCTTTTTCCTGATTTGGATGCTCTTTCTCTTGCACTCGCTTGCCCACCCTTACTCCCTCCCTCCCTCCTTTCCTCTCTTCCTTGCTTCCTTCCTTTCCTTTTTTTCCACCTGATTGTTCTGGCTAGTGGTGACAGTGGACATTCTAGTCTTGTTACAGTGCTTAAGGGGAATGCTTTCTATTTTTCCTCATTCAGTATGATGTTGGCTGTAGATTGGTCATATATGGTTTTTATTATTTTGAGGTATATGCCTTCTCTGCCTAGTTTGTTGAGGGTTTTATCATGAAGGGACACTATATTTCATTGAATGCTTTTACTGCATCTATTGAGATGATCATATGAATTTTATTTCTAGTTCTCTTTATGTGGGGAATCACCTTCATTGATTAGTGTGTATTGAACCATCCTAGCATCCCGGGGATGAAACTCACTTGATCATGGTGAATTATCTTTTTGATGTCCTGTCAAATTTGGTTTGCTAGTATTTTGTTGAGAATTATTACATCCATGTTATGAGCAATATTGGTCTGTAGTTTTCTGTCTTTCTTTTTTTTTTTTTTTTTTTTTTGTTCTTTTGTTTGCTGGCTTTGTTATGGGTGTTATATGTTTCATAGAATGAGTTAGAGATAATTCTCTCCTTGTTGGTGTTATGGAACAGTTTCAGTAGGATAGGTACCAGTTCTTCTTTGTAGGTCTGATAGAATTTGGCTGGGAATCTATTCATTTATTTCCTCTGGACTTTCTAGTTTGTGTATGTATAGGTATTCATAGTAGTCACAAATGATATTTTCTACTTCTATGGTATAGTTGTAATATCCTTTTTTAGTTCTGTTTGAGCTTCTTTACATATTATTTTCTTTGTTAATATAGCTAGTGATCTATCAATATTTTTATCTTTTCAAAGACCCAACTTTTTGTTTTATTGATCTTTTGTATTTTTGTTTTTGCTTTCATTTTGTTTAGTTCTGTCTTGAGCTTTTTTTTATTTCTTTTCTTTTGCTAGCCTTGAGTTTAGGTTTATTCTTCTTTTTCTACTGTTGAGATATAAAACTAAGTTATTAATTTATGATTTTGCTGTCTTTTGGATATAGCCAATGAAGCTATGAACATCCCTGTTAGTACTCCTTTTTATGTATTTCAGAGATTTTGGAAGCTCCTGTCATCATTGCAATTCAATTCAAAAAATCTTGGATTTCTAGTTTAATTTTGTCATTGACCCAAGCATTACTCAGCAACAGGTTGTTTAATTTCCAAGTATTTTTGTAATTTTGAGAGTTACTCCTGGAATTGATTTTAATTTTATTCCACTGTAGTCTAAGAAGATACATGGTATGATATTATTTTTTAAGTAAAATTTTTGACCTAACATATAATCTATCTTTGACAATGTCCCATGTACTGATAAGAAGAATGTTTATTGTTTAGTTTTTGGGTAGTGTTTTGTGAATGTCTGTTAGGTCTGTTTGTTCTAGAGTCTCAATTAAGTCCAGTGTTTCCTTTTTGATTTTTTGCCTTGATGAACTGTCTGCTTCTGTAAGTGGAGTCTTGAAGTCCCTGACTATTAGGATGTTGCTGTTTATTTCTTTGCTTAATCTGGCAGAATTTGTTTCGTGAATCTGGGAGCTCCTGTGTTAGGTGCAAATACAATAAAACCTTCATAGTTGACCACCTTTTAAGTTGACCTAATTTTCATAGCCCAGATATGCGTTATCTGTATGTATCAGTACAGTTTCTTTGAATTGATCCCCAGCTTTCTTATCAATCTCATTGATCTTACTTACCATCCATATTCTGAATTCCACATCTGACATTTCAAGTTTCCTTTTGGTTGGAGTCAGTTACTAAAGAGCTACTATGATCCTTTAGGGGTGTCAATATAGCCTTTTTTTAATGCAGAACGAGTTCTTATGTTGGTCCTCTTCTCTCAGTTCAAGACATATAGGTTTGGGGTACACCTGTTCTCCTCTGCTGGGAAATCTGTTGGTGAGTAAACAGAGGGAGACATCCTTGGAGGGCATGCTTGAGTCTTATTCTAGATCACTGACCCAATATGAATGAGACAGATGTACTGTGAGCCTTTAATACTGCAACTTTCCTACATTTTCCTGGTGGTCATGGGTGGTCAGTGTGCTGTGGTGTGAGTGATTGCCCCAACCAGGTCTGACAGCAGCAGTGTCTTTTGGTCCATGAAGGCTTGAGTTCTTCCCTGCCCAGGTCTGACTTCTGCTATGTATTTTGGCCTGTGGCAGTTTGAGCACTGCATATCCAGGTCCACAGCTAGCAGCATTTGTTGGCCTGTGGTGGCTAAGTGCTGCTCTGGCACTGCCTATGGGACATGTCAGAATACCTGGCCTACCTGTTCTCTCCCCAGGATACCAGTAGCAGTGGATATGCCTTCTGGGTAGATGTAATACTCTGGGGCTTGTATTTTAAAATGGTTCCAGCTACAGTACCTAAGGTTCATAAGCCAGGGGGCCTTGCTCTGCCTTCTCTTCAGATCAATGCTACTGCGCAATCTCCAATCAGCTTCCTAATCAGTTTGGCAGCCTGCAGTGGTGGAGTGTCCCTCCTGCAGCTTGAAGAACAATGTGGGGTAAATATTGAGCCCTGGGATTTCTCTCCACTGTCCTTTCTCCACATGTGTACCTTTCCTGTGTACTTCCGATCCTGCTGAGCTGGTTGCCCAACTTCTCCTTCCTCCCTTTGGGAGCCTCTCTGTTGATTCTTACGGCTCCATTTTAGATGATTTGTCTAAAGGTGAATATCTACTCACCAGTTTTGATCTTCTCCATGAGAACAGCTTGTGCAAGCTGCTTCTAGTTCATCATCTTGGCTCCCTCTCTCCAAGACTGTATTTTAAACAAACACATAGGATCCATCCATGCTGATGAATAATATCATGTTAAAGTCATCAGCTTGAGATATTCCTGTACTCCACCCATTCCTGTGAGGTTGGCATCACTGGTGTATACTGGCTCCTCTTACAGAATTGTCTTTAAGTTCAGTGTACAAGATACAGAAGAAAGCCAGTCTCTTGGCTTCATTTTCTCATCCCATTCAAAAACCTGGTTAGCCAGACCTGCTTTCTAAGAGTGGTTTTTATATATTTTCCAAACAGTAGATATTCTTTCATGTTCTTTCAAAGGATATGATTCTCTATTCTCAAAGGATAGAAGACATTGTAGTGAATGGGTTATGAGCTCCAAAGGTAATTTTACCAACAGTAAAGAGCATCTTTGGAGTAAATATATGGTTTTCTTATGTTATCTGTTCTTTCAGGGTAATTTTACTCATTTAGATGAATGAGTTCCCACATTTTGAGCTTAAAGGTTTTATTGATTTGGTCACATTTCACAGAAGAGTAAAATGGTGGAGTAGAAAGAACATGGGTTTTGGAGAAAAACCCTGTACCCTACCAAGTACTAGCAGTATGACATGAGGCAAACCACTTTTTTGAACCTTTTCTTTTCTGTATAACATGGCCAATGATAATCAGCACTATTGGGAGGAAAGAATGAGATGATATATATAAAGAACCAAGCACAGAGCCTGGCTAACAGGGTGGCTACACAATGAATGTTCCCTTCTTGTCCTGAGTTACCCTCTAAGACTTCATATTTATTTCCAGAGTAGAAATTGTCAAGAGGAGTCAGCTTGGGGCTGAGACTAACATTTCTAGTCTCATTCACTCCATTTACTTCAATAGCTAGATCCTTCAGCAGAGTCAGAGTAGAAGTGGGAGTAGTTCCATCTTGAGGCCCAGAGAGTGAGCTGCTCAGCTTTTAACGAATGAGCTGATTGGTATTTCTCCATGATGCCTACTTGTATATTTAGGGACCTATTTTCAGGCTAGATACACAAAGTCTCTTTTTGATTCTACTGCAGTTGATGCTTGAATGTGCTTTTATTTTTGTAATGATATATGCCAGTTCAATAGCTGCATGTCTTTATGAGTCAGGGTCTTGGCACGAAACAGATATCACCTGAAATGGGGAAGACTGGAGAGTTTGATAATAAAGGTACCATTTGAGGAGGATGTGAGCAGGGAAAAGTACCCATCATAACAAAATGGGCAGCAATACCACTTCAGGCCTGAAAAAACAAAGGAAGGAAGCAGTTATTGGCTTGGGGCCACAGTTGAGGACTGTTTGCAGTCGCTGGGGCTACCTAGACCGAAAGCAGCTATTGCTGACTCAGCTAGAAGAAAGCCAGGAAATGAAATCCTCATTTCACTCTCTTATGCCCATTGATCTTCTGCCAGTACCACTTGAAACCAGGGGACAATGATTACACAGGCCAGCTCCCCATGGTCCAAGGCAGATTGGAGAGGGAGAGGGTGTAGAAATGGAGGAGCAAACAGAATATTCAGCAAATTTACCAAATCCTGCACTCAGATAAAATCACATTTCTCTTTCTATTGTTCTG
>CAUYPK010013450.1:0-28027 GCA_963574355.1 Loris lydekkerianus | reverse complement strand
TGACAGGGTTGGGCCAATGGCATGGTACCACGTTGCTTGTATGTAGGTAGAGGCAGTTTCAGGCCGGGCCTTGCTGAGTCATTGCTACGTGGAAGTAGTTCGATGGATCTACTGCTAGTCAGGCTCGGGGAGTTGCACTAGTCCTCGGGAATATGTCCGGGCCCAACAATTCCCTCTTTTGTTTTTTGTATGGCGGACAAACATAGCCCCTGTCTTAGGTTGCCCGCTCTTGCAGTTTCAGTCTTACCCGTCATGGGGATACAAACATCAATGGTTTGGTCCCTGTCTTAGGTTGACTGAACGCAGAGTGATCTTACCCGTCTTTGGGCACTATGAATGTAATCCACCATGCAGCGTCTCCATATCCTGTCTTAGGTTGTCCCAGCTTTGGGAGTCTTACCCGTCATTGGTGCTATGGAGGGAGGTGAATAATAATAGATTCTTGGTTAATGAGCCAGTGAAATCGGACCTTGACCTGATTTAACTGCCTCTAACCTTTTTTAAGGATACAGGGCCCAAAGGTGAAGGGTAAATAAGGGTAGCAGGGGAAGAAGGTAGGGTATAAAAACCATGTAGGCCCGTCCATAGGGGATTTTCTAGAATTTTTCTCCTCTTTTCTAGATCTTCTTGGAGTGTTTTGATCTTGTTTTGCACCATCTCAGATCTGTTGGCATAAAAGTAGCACTTCTGTAAAAATAAACAGATGCCTCCCTTTTTGGCAGTTGATAGGACTAATCCCCTTCTTGTTGGGGCAAGTATTTAAATTTTTAAATAAAGTAGTAACACATGGTTAGCTGCCTAACTGCCTCCTCGTGTACTCAAAATTTGAGTCTTTTTCTTCCTGTTATGTGAATTTTGTCCAGTAGAATACATATTAGTATCCCTCCCTGGGAGCATTCCTAAGCCCACAAATTTGGATTAGATCAGAATCTCTGTGTCCAGACCTGTCTGGATCTTGCAGAAATATTAACTCTGGCTGAATCTCTAAAATAACAGAGTAAAGGGAACCAAATTAAACACAAGAGCACACAAGATCAAATTTAAAAAAAATATATTTGGCCTGTCCACTACCTAGCACCTCTAAATGATGGATGATTGGTAAATCACAATGCAGATAATGATAATTAACATGCGTTTGACAATCCGTGCCAGAGACTGTGTTAGCCACTTGAACGGAGGCGGATGCTTCCTGGTCACAATTCCTGGGGGGTAGGAAGTCATCTGAGGAAAGTGAGGGTGGAATTCCTGGTGAACAAGTGGCAGGGCCACACTAGAAGCACGGGGCTACCGCACTCCAGGCCTGATGTCTTCCTGCCACACCATTCTTCTTTTCAAAAAAGTGGATTTGTGCCCCCCAGAAATCCAGAAGTCTGAGAACTGCAAAGCATCATGCTGGACTTTCTCAGCAGGCAGATGGACACTGTTAGAATGGGGGCCTGGTGAAAGCTGTGGCTTCTCTTTGATGAGAGAAAAGAGTGGAAGGAGAGGAAGCTGGGACCTGCAAACCCGGGCTCTCTGTGCAGTTCCCGCACCCCTGAATTCTCCCTGCCCTGCTGTGGGTTTGTCCCATCCTAAAGCACTGCCTCAAATGCTTTTATGCTTATTACATAATCCTAGAAGTTCTCATATGAGAAGAACTAATTCAGAAGGTAGCCTATTACAGATGGGGAAACTGAGGCCAAGGTAAGCAATTTTAATAGTAAAATTGGGGCTAGGGTAGGCTCTTGCCTATCCTAGCACCCTGGGAAGCCAGGACAGGAGGATTGCTTGAGGCCAGGAGTTTGAGAACAGCCTGAGCAAGAGCAAAACCTCATCTCTACCAAAAATAGAAAAAAATTGAGGGATAGTGCGTGTCTGTAGTCCCAGCTACTCAGGAGGCTGAGGCACGAGGATCACCTGAGTCTAGGAGTTTGAGGTTGCAGTGAGCTATGACAATGGCACTGCACTGTACCTGGGGTGACAGGGTAAGACCGTGTCAAATACAAAAACAAACAAACAAAAGGAAATCAGGATGAGAACCCAATTTACTTAATCCCCAGTCAAGACTCAGCTCATTGCACCACACAGCCATACAGATTAAATCCTCCACCCTATGTCTGCAAAAAACTATGCTCCGTTCTTGAGACTGAAACCTTCCTTAAAAGGTTTAACCTATACACCAGAGATTAGAAACTGGCATTTTATAGACCAAATGTACTTTGCAGGTGTGTGGCATTTTTTTTTCTTGATTTGTCAAGTGTTTTTTGAAAATTTTGAATGAGCCAATATAATTTAAAAATCAGGAGTTTTCACATACAAATCCAGAGTTCTGGCTTCTCTTGAAAAATTCCAAGATCAGGATATGCTGGGACCATTTTTGCACATGGGAACTATTGGGCAGAGCAGGTAATGTGCTGAGCCAGCTCATACTGACTCACAAGAGCAAACTATAAAATGTTTAGAAATGTTGGGAGCCCTTTATTAAGCTGCCATAGTGGGATTCTTTACACCACAGATACTGGTGAACAGTGCAAACCAGGGCTGTAATTTCCCCTTCCCTTTCACTCTCTTCTTCCTCTTCCTCCTTCCTTCTCTCACTGTCTTACTTCCTCTTTCTTGGGGTGAGGGAAGGATTACCAGTTTATCAGCCCACCACTAGCTGGAACTGGAGAGAACCTATCCTCGTTAGAAAAACACAGTCCCCTGGGCCATCTTTGCTGCTTTATGTTCCCTGCCTGGCTAGGGAAGAAACTGGAGTTGGTATCTTCTGTAATGCACTTGAACATAAATGGTGATCTCCTTTAAACAAGCTTGCATATGGTTGTTGAGCAAGGGGAAAGGGCCAATCACCTTCATCTCTTGATTATAAGCTAATTTCAAACATTCTACTTAAATATAACACAATTGTGCAAAATCTAAAAGCTCAGTTCAGGGAATTATTACAAGGTGAGCATGACTTAGCAATGTCTAGTTCAAGAATCAGAGTTTTGAGAATACACTCTGAAGACCCCTTCACAACCTCTGTCCTCTTCATATTCCCAAGGCAACCGCTCTCGTGAGTTCTAACAGTGTAATTGCATTTTTTCCTGCTATTGAACTTCATGTAAGTGGAATGTCAAGGATATATTCTTTTATGTCTAGGTTCTTTGATTTAACATTATATTTTGTGAGAGATTCATCCCTTTTTTAAAATAGTTGAATTCAAAATAGTCTTGAATATTCCACATTTTTTTACTTACTCTACTACTGGATTGTTTCTAAATTTGAGCTATTTTAGCTTGTTTTTCCCCCAAAGGAGAGGCTGACACAAAGATTTGCCTGCTGACAGTTTATTCAAGAATGTTTTCTCAGGGAGCAGGAGTGAGGCGGACAGTAAGAGTGAAATGAGAATGGAAGGAAAGCCGGTCTATGGATATGTTATTAAGTTAGCCACTACTATAGCCAGCTGGGGCTCCATCCTGCCAGCATCTTCTGAGGAGCCTTAGGAAATGCATTTCAGACTTGTTCACTTGGAGACTTGAGATGGAAAGATTCATCCACTGTCCACTGTTCCTGTTCCCCATTGGTCAAGAATGCATAAATCCTCTGTTTTTCCAGGTGGCTGTGTGTTCACCTGTGGCATCTCACAGCAGAAAAGCTGCACTGTGGGAAATCAGATGGATGTAGTGCAGCCCCCAGGCAAGGCACTTGCAAGAAGCCAAAGCCTGCATGAAATCAGTAGTTATAGCAAAAGTGAGGCCAAGAGGATTTTGAGGTTGTGCAAAATCTGTGTAGTAGCTTTTTAAAATAGCATGGCAAGGAACATTCTTGTACATATCCCTTAATGCACGTGTGTTTATATTTCTGTCAGATATACTCATAGTGGTGGGACTGCTGGGACATAAAGTGTTCACATGTTCAACCTTAGGACACATTGCCCAACAGTTCTCTAAAATGCTCATGTGTATTTACATCTGCAACAGCCATACAGGAGAGCGTAGTTGCTTCAGGATTGAGTGTTGCCTTATTGCTTTTTAAAATATCGCTTAAAAAAATTCACTTTCTATTGACTAAAGACTATCGTCAGATTGTTGTCTTTGGCTGTTTGGTTCACACTGTGCCACGTTCTCCATCTGGTTGTTTGCGTGCTGTGTCCTGGTTGCAGATGTGATCATGTATCCTGGGTTTTGGGGGTAAGATCAATAACTTCACACTTCACCAAGTGACAATCCAAAGTCAACAAAGAGGAAGGAACAAGACAAGCAAATCCCCGAAAGAAGTCACCATTTTGGACACAAGGGCCAAAATAGCTCATTTATCAGGAAACGATTCCAAGTCTTTGACTAATCTGAGACTCCCTGTTGTGATACAGAATCTCTTTCTCCATGAGATGTTACAATTCTTGCCAGTAGTATCTGGGGGCCTGCTTTCCTCTGCTCTGAGTCTCAAGGTCTAGGCTGTCTACAAGTGACCTATTATTGAGAAACAGGAAGAGAGAAGAATCCCCCTTCCAAGAACTGGCCTCTAACTAACTCCCTTTCTCCCTAGCTGCAGCCCAAGGTCAATCCCACCTGACTTCCTATAATGCCAGGAAATAGCCCCGTGTGTTCATTCTGGAGTGCTTCCTTGGGTCTCAGTGAGGATCATGGCCTGAACTTCAAGGAAGAACCTCCTAGGAGATGTACCAAGTCTAGGAAAAGCACCCTTAAGTATCTCTGCCTTCTAAACATCCTTTCCAAAGACAGGGCAGTGGGCTTGGATGAATTGCAAATAGAAGCAGGATAGCCCAAAGCAGGGGCTGTGCTCCTCTTCCTCTGTGACCTGCGGTGGCCGTGCCACTCCTTAGCTATGCTGAGTGGAGGGTCTCCAGTCCTGCCTCTGCCCTTTGTGCTGTTCCTGCCCACCTGGATAGGCAGTGCCTGCATACGCTACTGGCCCACCCTGCCACACCAGGCCATTGGATGGTGTTTGTGGGGGGGAGGCCTCCTCCTCAGAAAGGTGCTCTCTCTTTACTATGGGTGAAGGGAGGTCAAACTTAAACCTGCATCTTGTGTTGACAAGAATCCATGGGATGCCTAGCATCTGGGACGTGTCTCAAGATCCTCTTGTGTCTGGAGAGAGACAGCCCAAGTCACGTTTTTCTTTCACACCGCTTTGCTCTCCCATAGGAGAGCTTGCTTGCGAGTATTTCTGGATTTCATAGACTCTAAACATGTTGATTCATCACACTTGCCGGAGCTGGCAGCCATGAGGGTGGTGGGAGGCCAGCTTTCAGAGCTTTATCCTAAAACTCCTTCCCTGTAATAACCACCAATATGCATTGCTGGGCTCACTGTGTGCTCACTAAGCACTTGCCACATTTCCCATTTAATTCTCTCAAAGCTTTGAGGCAGCTACGAGTAGCAACCCCTTGTAGCTGGAGAAACTGTGCTCATAAATTCACAGTTAGGAAGTGGTCAGAGTGAGATTCAAACCCAGGCAGTTGGCCCCCAGAGGCCACACTCTCAGCAGCTTTACTGTACCAATAACTCCTTCTCAGTCACCCAAATATAGGATCTCACTCCCAGCTGCCTGCTTTAATCTACCTTCCTTGTGGTCCCAGGACCCAGCCTGTCCTGAAAATGACTCCAAGGAATTTGGTGGGGTCCCATCCCAACCTCTTATCCAGAATAAGAGGAGCCCTTCAAGCATTTCAAGCTACTAAGTGGTGCTGAGCATGGTCCATACCGCGGGAGCTCACTCCTCAGTTTCCAGCCCAGCGCTGCCATCGCTTAGCAGAAATGAAAACTTAGCACGTCATTTAATCTCTCCCAGGCTTGGAGTTCCCATCCGCATCACAGTATAGCAATAAGGGCTGCCCTGCAGGGTTTTACATAGGATTAGATGAGCCGATGCATGTAAAACATAACACAGCAAGGGCCACTCCGTAACGGTGCAGTGAATACTGGCTTTCACCAGTCATAAAATACCCATTCAGTTTTTGAAATCTCATGGTTGGAAAGTAGAAAACGGATTCCTTTTGGATTCTGGCTTTTCTCCAAGTCCTCTTTCCCTAGCCCTACTTCATTTCCTGCCACAGGTTTATGCTCTGATGGGGTGAGCACGTAGCACTGCCCGGCCGTGGTAGGAGGGCGGTGCGTGTGTTACTCTTCCTACTAACTTTCCTCTTCCTAAATCATCCTTGGCCAAGCGCAGGGGCTCATGCCTGTAATCCCACCACTCTGAGAGGCCAAAGCAGGAAGATCCCTTGAGCTCAGAAGTTCAAGACTAGCCTGAGCAAGGGCAAGGTCCTGTTTCTACTAAAAATAGAAAAATTAGCCAGGTGTGGTGGAAGGTTCCTATAGTCCCAGCTACTAAGGAGGCTGAGGCAGGAGGATCGCTTGAGCCCAGGAGTTTAAGGTTGCTTAAGCTAGTCTGATACATGGCACTCTAGGCTGGGTGACAAAGTGAGACTCTATCTCAAATAAATAAATAAATAATCATCCTCATACAGACTTATCCTCGCTCTCTTGTCTTGAGATATCTATTCTCCTTTTCCCAGGAACGTGGGAGGGGACACAGGGCCAAAATAGCTCATCTGTCCTGAACTAAAACTCAGTCCCTGTTCTGTAGCCCTGACCCAGCCTTCTGTGGTTTCTCCAGGGTGTGGCTTTGGGACAGCTCAACCCCCGGTGATGACTTTCTCTTACAGGTGTCCAGTATAAATGCACAGTGCATTTTATCAAAAGAACATCAGTAAGGGATCTGTGAAGAGTGGACTTCTTATCCCAAAAGTGCTGTTCTGTCCTTGTCAAGTACACATTTTCTTACCTCCTGTACAAACATGGGATTGAGGTTAAATCTCATTCCAAGCTAACTTGGTGGCTGTGAATCAGGAAGTGTGATAAGGACTATGCTTCTCAAAAATGACTTTCTCCCAGAGTGCAGTGTAAATTACCATAACTAAATCGCAGCACCGTGGAGGTGCATTTTGATTTTGTCCTTCCAGAATACTCCCTGCTACCACCTTCCCAGTCACGGTGTTTTTTTTCAGACAGAGGCATACATCTTAATGAGCAGCTCTGAAAAAGAAAGTTTAAAAAATCAGAGTAGTCGAATTTTTGGCCAAACCTATTCTATCTGCTCCTTGATTCTCTGCCCTCTCAGAATAACCTCCCTTCCTGGTTGACACTTAAAGCTCTACTGACTTATTTCCCCGAGTAACCATCATGGCCGCCTCCAATGTCTGTTCCTTCTTTATTTCAGACGTGGCGCAGGAGACACAGTAACAGAACGCAAGGACAGGAAATCAAAAGATGGAGCCCAGATTGAAACCAGTTCTCCCGTATCTTATCAATTCACCCAATAACATTGTCTCTCTGTGTAGAGGTTACCCTTTTATGCACATAAATGTGAATTAGAACATCTCTGGCCTGCTCCTTTCAGCAGTATAGCTCTCCTGTGATGCACACTGCCATCCATTTTACGAGAACATTTGCCGTAAATTTGCTTTTAAAAGACATTCTCTTACAATACCGTCGGTGGCCCTTGCATTAAAAATGAGAAAAATATGGAAACATGCATTAAAATATTCAGAAATAAATGGCTTCTTTATTACATAAAAGCTCTCATGTGTCTCAAAGGTACTGAGCATAGAATAATTTATCACAAATGAGATTATTATTGCTGGGAAAAGGTCTATTTTAATGCCAGTTTTCTTGGGGATTAAACCAATCCCTAACAGCCCACTGGGGGTGTTCAGAATTGTATAAGTCAAAT
Source organism: Loris lydekkerianus (assembly GCA_963574355.1). Classification (NCBI taxonomy): domain Eukaryota; kingdom Metazoa; phylum Chordata; class Mammalia; order Primates; family Lorisidae; genus Loris; species Loris lydekkerianus. Next base: position 20,311 of record CAUYPK010013450.1, on the reverse strand, counting down.
ACTTAAAAGCTTTAAGTGGGAAATACATGCTGATGCAGCAGTCTTGGGAAAGAAAGAGCACATTCTGTTTGTTCTTGTCTCTGGGGAATCAACTATAGTGTCCAGGAAAAAAAAAAGTGGAGATAATGACTTCTCTACAACCAAGATGAAGATCTACTGTGCTTTGGGGTTTAAAATGCAATGTCAGAACCTCAGCCCGCCAGCAGCCAGGCCTCCAGCTGCTGGGTGGTGTCCAGTGTCAGAGATAGATTCTGCAAAACAAATACTGTCTTTGAGAAAATTTTATCCTGCTGTCCTTTGAGGCACATATTTTGCAGGAAGATAAATGGAGACTTTAAAAGAAAATTGCAGCTCTGGAGTAAAGAGAGAGTGAATTGTTTAATATTTACTGAGATAGCCAGAAAATGTGACGTTCTGTTTAATACACATTAAGGATGTGTGGCTGATTTTCAGAAATTCAGAACATGGTCATATATGTTTGTCATAAAAACTATACTGAATATTGTTTGGCCTTTGTTGAATCAGAGTTATCTTGCTAAAATTAATTGCCATTGTACAGTACTGAGCAGAGAGTTAGTGACTAGAATGCTACCTATACCAGCTTTTACAGGACACAGATTTTATGGTCTTGGAGGTCGGGGGCTGGGGAAAACATGTTGTGATCCATGGTGTCTAATGTTTTATGCAAGGTAAGAAAAAAGTGATGAGCATTCATTCTGTTACCAGTGTAACTTCCATGGAGCGATGATGCAGTGGTGATTGTCTTTCACATGGCTTATATTTACGAAGGTTTGGGTATATGATCTAGCATGGTGATGAAGGAACTTATTAAAAGCTCTCCTTCCCTTCCCACCTTTGGTTCCTTACCAATACCTTTATCCCACACACCTTTGCAATTACATTTCTAGTCTATATTGTCTACTCTGCTGGAAAGACCTGTGTGTGGAACTCAATACGAACATTTTTATGAATATTACTTCTTTAAAGAGGTGGAGGGAGGACACTGGCTTCTTAGGGCCCAGGGTGGAAGAGAGGAGCTGGCCGGGAGCACATTTGGCTTAAGGACAGGCCCCCTCAGGACTGATGTTTTGGCAGAACACTCAAGTCCTTGGATGTCTACACTGGGGTGGTAATGAGAGCCAGTGTTTATTAAGCACTTTGTGCCAGGGTCCACGTGTTATCTCCTTCCGTCCTTTCACAGCTCTGTGAAGTAGGCACCATGACCATCCCAATTTAAAAGGTGAGGGCAAAGGCACATTAAGGTTGGGTCAGTTCCAAGTGTACAGGTCAACCAAGGAGCTGGTCCACGTTACATCTTATTTGAAAGCTTGAGCTCAGACGCCCTCCACAGCCACCTAGTCATAGCTTCCTTCTTACCTTTTTCTCCGTTCCCTCTCTCCTTTTTAAGATCACGAAGAGTGCGGAGAATGTGCTCCATCTCTTCTCTATTCTTTGAAAACTCTTAAAGAGCAAGGTGGTGGTTTCTGGAACAAAACTCACAGGCCCCAAATTCTCAGTTCTGTGCTGCCACCAAGTCACTGTGTTGTCACCCTGGACTAGGGCTTCACCTTGCCCACCTTCAACATGAGGAAGTTGGGCTAGCTGGGGCCTGTGACGCTGGGGACTCCCAGCATCTAGCAGGGACTGTGGGGATGACTCACCTGGGTTCTCAGTGGCACAAGGACAGCACCCACACGTCCAATGACTGGATCAGAACACCCTTTACCCAAATAGGTGGCAATAAATTGTAATAGTAACGTCAATTATGCTCCAAAATTCAATGATGTGGAAAATGTGGTGGGTAAAGCCCAGGCCTACTCTCTGGCAGAGGGCAAGGCACAGAGAGGACTTCTTCATGTCTGTCACCCTATTGTTCCTTTGACATCCAGTCCTGGACTTCCCTTCAGCAAGCAAAACAGCTCCAAAAGTGGTGTTCCTGTCTTGTTCTAAAAGATTCTAGCTGATTTCACATTATTCACATGTATTTGCATATTGCCTTTTCTAAGCTGGTTCCAAATCCAGTTTGTAAATTAAGAGATGGCACCAAAGTGGCACTCTAGCCTGGGCAACTGCATTCTCACTCAGAGCTGGCCACCCAGGAAGTGTGTCTTCAACCCCTTCCCACTTTAGAAGAAACAAAACAAAATTAAGCAAATTAGCCATGGTGAGAAGCCTGACTCTTCTTGCCTTTAACGGGGATAAAGCACCTTAAAGAGGAAAAGTGCCAAATGGTATGTGATTTTAAAAATCTTTTAAGCATTTAATAATTAATGCTTGTTTTTCTTCCATTTTTCCCCACCCCTCGACTCTTTTCCCTGTTCAATACAGATCTTTGATATCCTCTCAGGAATTAGCGTATCTTCAGCTATTTATATAACCAGAGATTAAGTTCAATGTAAAGAGAAATTTGGACCAAAAACAAAATCATGATAAGAAAACCAGAAATGCCTTGGGGTTAGATTTTTTTGTGTGTGTGTGAACTCATGAAGGAACAGGGACTGGACTATTATTTGCAAAGCTGGATTAAATGAGAGCAAAGGGTACGAGGTACCAGCCTCTCTGTGGAAGGGATCTGCCGTGCATGTGAGATAAGGTAAAACTCTCATTCAAATACTGACTCAGTCTCTGCTTCTCTGTGCCGCCTGCTCTGCTGTGCTCTGCATTATGTCACTTGTGAAGGCTTGACATTCGTGCGCTTTGAGACTTTCCAGCGGCTGGTTGTTGCATCTTTGAGCAGAAAAGGGATGCCGCCAGCCCATAGCCTCTCCTCCCTCCCCCCTGCCTCACTCTGACCTGAGGCAAATAGGCCATTACCTCAGTAAGCCATTATTCACTGCGGATTGTGACAACCCGCTCCTCGTCACAGCTCCTCGTGAGGAGCTGCCCTTTGAGCTGGCCTCAGCCCTGTATTCCTAATCATGGGCCAGCAGACAGGGGTGTGCAGGGAGGGAGGGGTGCAGCCAGGTGCATCTGGGGCAGCTCTGTGGGAAGGCAATGGCAGCAGCTGCAGCCGTCAGCCTGAGTCAGTGGCTCTCGACCGAGACAGGCACTTGGGCTACTTGTGAAAATGAAGAGTCCTTGGCCTTGGCTCCAGAAATTCTGATCGGTCCACATGGATCAAGTCTCTGATCACCATCATGCCGGCAGCCTAGAACCAAAAACACAGGGAGAGCACAGAGAAGGAGCAGAGGGTGATGGGGGCAAAGGCACCTGAGGGCAGCTGGAAACTAAGGTCTTGGGGTAACACTCAGTAACATTCCCACTGAATCTTCATGCGCAAACCTCCCTCATGCATAAAGTAAGGGGAAATAACAATAATACACTATTTTCAGCTAATACCCAGAGTTCTTCCTTACCCCAAGACTGCATGTTTTAGTGGGTGACTTGACTTAAATCTCGTAATAACACAAGAGGGTGTTAACACCACTATCCTCATGTGTGCAGAAAACAATGCAGGGCTGAGCATGCAACTGGCCCAAAAGGCCACACTGCTAGCAAGGGTTGGAGCGTGATTCCAGCTCCTGAATCTGGGAAGTCTAAGTTGGGGGAATTTGGGGAGGAAAACATACAGGAAATATCTAGTCCCTGCATGACATGGAAGGGCTCGGGTTTGGGTCTCTGCCTCCCAGGGTGGTAGAGAGGTATAGTCTCTGGTGGAAGAGTTCACGGCTGAACTGCTAGAGGATTTGGGGGCTGGAGCTGGAGAGCACTGGAAATGAAGACTCTTCTCTGAATCTAATCTACCTCTAAATAAGGGCAGTGATCTCTTACATCACAGTGTGTGACTTTCAAGTGAGATAATGCCTGGGAAAGGCATCTTGTAAACCCAGCATTTTGTATCAATACCCATTGTTATTATGAAGACATATTATGGATTCAGTCATTACACAGAGTAGCCAATACATCCTCTTCAGGCATCATTCTCCTCTCTTCTAAAGGCTCCTGAATATCCCTTGGATAAAATAAAATGTGTGCTAGTGTGTTTTCCCATAGTGGCTTAGCCTTTCTTTCCCACTGGAGCCTCATTCTCTTAGGGGTGGAAAAGGCAGAAGATTAGATGAAATTTTGAGGCTGCTTCTTAGGGAAGTTTTGTCTTCCTCCTGTCCCTAAGGCCAAGAGGATTGCCAGCATGCAGGACATCCCAGAACACTCCAGAACATTCCATGTGCTCCAAAGAGTAGGAGAGTCCACAAAACAAGCCAAGACTTGAGACCTCAAAGGCGAGACTACGCTCCAATATTTGACCCCTGCTATCCAGCTCAAAAAGATGATAAACGTTGGTGGCATTTGTACATTTTGTAACATCTTTGACTGAGACATATCCACTGTTTTGAACCTGCCACTGGAGCTTTTTTCGAATCTTGGATATATCATGGCGATGCTTAAATGAAAACCTCCTTTGGGGAAGAGTCTATCTAGACTCACAGATGGGAGTGTGACTAGAGCCACAGTTTCTAGACTGGACAATGAAAGCAACCCGGAAAGACAATTGCTGAGTTACTGTCTTCCTTTTCTAAGAGTCTCCTCATCATGGTTCTTAGAAAAACCTCAGAGCCAAATAAAAAACATACATCTATTGCCATAATAAGAGTTTGTTAAAAAATAAAAATCTTGTGGTGAATGAGCCCCATCCACTCAAATGGAAGGCCTATGCACTTCTTCCTGGAAGAAAGAGGACGATTTTCTACTGGGATAAGCAGACAACAGACTTGGAAAAAGTCTAGCTTTTTTAAAAGGAAAGGAGGGAGGAAGGAGAGAGGGAGGGAAGGAGGGAGGAAGGAAAGAAAAAACCTTTCCCACTTTCCTCTAGTACAGCGGTTCTAAACCTGTAGGTCATTGCCCCTTTGGGGGTCTAATGACCCTTTCACAGGGGTCGCCTAAATACATCCTGCATATCAGATATTTACATTATGATTCATAATAGTAGCAAAATTACAGTTATAAAGTAGCAACGAAAATAATTTTATGGTTGGGGGGTCACCACAACATGAGGAACTGTATGAAAGGGTTGAGGCATTAGGAAGATTGAGAACCACTGCTCTAGCATTACGTGGAACTCACCTTTCTTGTTTGTATTATATCTTGTCACATTAGACCTTCTTAGCTGGTCTTCTAACTAAGAGCTAGAAGAAGAGTTTGGGAGGGAAGAGGTTGAATTCACTTTTGAGGAATTCAATTCAATTCCTTTCCATTCTTTACTATTTCCCTCAGTACAGTTTGATAAACACCCCCAGGAGCTAACTAAAACAAGGAGACACAAAAGTTTAACTCTAAGAAGACCATTTGGATGCAGTCTCTATGCATAGTGATGTATCACTGGGATAGTAGAATTTGAAAGCTGATAATTGCCATGGTTTGAATATGGTTCTTTTCCACCAAAAGTCATGTTGAGTCTTGGTCTGGTCCCCAATGTGGCAAGTGTTATGAGGTCCTGCCTTTAAGAGGTGATAAGATGATTAAGATGCATTAATGTCTTTCTCTCCAGGCTGGGTTAGGTTCCCCTAGGAGTGGATTCGTTCCTTCAAGAGCAGATTCTCACAAAGCAAGGTTGCCTCTCATGTTTTGCTCCTTTTGCACATATACCCGGTTCCCCTTCCATTTCTCTGCCATGTTTTGACACAGCGCAGCGTGAGACTCTCACCAGAAGCTGCCAGATGTGGTTGTCCAATTCTGAACTTCCGATCCTCCAGAAGCATGAGCTAAATAAACCTCTTGTCTTTGTAAATTATCCAGTCTCGGGTATTCTGCAATAGCAACAGAAACAGAAAATGGGCTAGAACAATAATGTACTTTCACATACATTGCTTCACTCAATTCTTGAAACAACATGTCATCACTGATTTTTGCAGGAGACACTAAAGCTTAGAGTCATGATTTGCCTAAGGACTTGAGATTTCTCCATGGCCAAGATAAAACATGGAGCCCCTGCCTTCCGTCTCCCAATCCAACATTCTTTTCACTCTATCATAATATCTGTGAACATCTTGTGTTCACAGAACATCTGGTGACACTAAAAGTACTTTAAATTTTATTGTCCTGCCCCCATTTCATTTGTATGTTGTTTAAATCTCATACCTGGAATGAAGTAGTCTTTGAAAACTATGATTTCCATTGTTATTTTATTAGTTAAGGGTTTAAGAAAAGCCTTAGCTTCCTCAACTTTAAAAGTTGGGACTGGATTAGGTAACGTCTAGCATTGTTTTAATTCCAGTATTCTGATTCTGAAATCTGTCATTAAGTTACTTTATACTCCATTTTTTTCACGTCTTCCAAAAATCACAACAATTATGAGAAATGGTATTCCTGCCAAATTCATTAGAGTTTGAAAACAGAGCTGTATTTCAGCTCTTTGGAGGCCAAAAATGAACTTGATATTTTTGCAAGTGTGAAAATTCTTTCATCTCTGCCAAATTAACTCAAAACATCTGAATGGTCTGCCTCCAAGTATCATAAAATTTTCTCTTTTAGGCTTTGAATTTTATTCTAGAAAATCTCTGTCTTTGTGGATATTGTAGTAAGAGGCTGACAAGTTGCAGAGAGCCCTGGTGGAGTGGTATTCATTGGTTAGGCTGAGAGCCAAACTATTGTTCTTGCTATTTCTCAATAGAGAAGGGAGAAGTATTTACATCCCTGGAATCTCTGTCAATTAGCTTGGAATTTGAGGGATTTTCCTGATGTATGTTGTGGAGGTCATTTAATATCTGAGTGTCCAGGGGAAAATTTTTAACCCTTCCGTGGAAGGTGGGCTGTCTCAGAAGACCAGCTTACATGGGAATCCTACCTCATTTTGATCAATCAGTTGATGAGTTTTTGTTAAGTAGTTACCTTTCCCAAACTCAGCTCTATTTGACACCATAGAAGACACAGAAGTGGTTCTAGGCCTATCTACATAGAATAGACTGAGAATGACTTTCCAAAGTGCAGTCCTCCAACCCAGCTTCCGAGGCCTGACTTAGACCAGTGATCTCATAACATTTAAGTGAGTGGTTTATTTATCATTGATTTCTGGCTCCCAGTTTGCAATAGGGAGCCAAAATGTTAATGAGCACAAAAGGTTAATAAGTGTCCAGGTGATCATTGTGTGTGTTGTAGATTAACAATACCTGCCATGTGGCCTTCTAAATGGGACAAAAATCATGCATATGGACAACAGAAAACAGTTATTACAACAAAATCTCATACCATATGGAGTCACAACCAGCAATGTAGCAGGTGACTAACCACTTCTCGTGGAGTTGCTGGAGAGGTGGAGAGAAGACCTCTTAGGACCCTGACATCTGCTAGAATCTATGAGACGTGATGGGACATGATGGCAAAGAACAAGGTGGACAGCCTGGTGCAGTGACTCACGACTTTATCCAGCACTTTGGGAATGCAAGGTGGGGGGATTGCTTGAGGCCAGGAGTTCAAGTCCAGCCTGGGCAACATAGCCAGACCCTCCACATCTACAGAAAATTTTAAAAATTAGTCAGTCATGGGTGGTGCCTGTGGCTCAAAGAAGTAGGGTGCTGGCCCCATATACGTGAGGTGGCAGGTTCAAACACAGCCCAGCCAAAAAAAATACCTGCAAAAAAAAAAAAAAAATTAGTCAGTCATGGCAGCAGGACTGTCCTAGCTACTGGAGAGTGTGAACTGGTAGGATCACTTGAGCCCAGGAGTTCAAGGCTACAGTGAGCCATGATCACACCGTGAACTTTAGTTTGGGTGGCAGAGTGAGACCCTGTCTCAGAAAAGAAAGGAAAGAAAAGGAAGAAAGAAAGAGTTTGACAAGAAAGTAAGAAATGGGTACTGGTTGCATAAAAATTCACGGATGCAACAGAAACCAAGCGTGGCCTTGAGAGAGGGAGAGATATGGAGAGCTAAGATTTTGTTGACAACATACTCAACTTAAAAAACAAACCAACAACCCTAATATCTTAATAGGTCGTGGCAGATACATTAACAAGACCTTCAGTTAATAACTGCCTTCATGGACCTTCAGACAGAGGGAGGAGAAAAGAAGGGCAAAGCATTTTGAAGCCAATCTTTTTCCCCACTGTAATTAACAAGATAACCAGAGATTTTATGAGAAAATCTCAAACAAAGGCCATGTCATTCAGACTTTCAAGCACTGAGGTAAGGAGAGCACCGGCTAGTGAAAGCACAGGGGACTCTAGGGGAAACTGAGCTGAACTGTGGGGATGGAAAGAAGGCAGAATAAAAAGGACGGAGAACCACCTGAGAGGGTTTGCTCCCTGGAAGATGCCAGGGTCCCCAGGGGCATGAGATCCTCTTTCCACAGCTTGACTCTGCGTTAGAACTCCGAGTTTCTGCTGTCTTACACACTGAACACCGTCTTTCAAAAACTATACCTCCTTGCTGTGGGCTCAGGGATCAGACTGAAGCCTTGCCCTGTCAGAGGTGGCTGCAGTCCCAGCCTCACTTTGCAGATTTAGCTCTGGGGATGTAGGAGGGAAGAAATGAGGGAGGTCTAAGTGGCCCCCAGCCTGTTTAGAAGCTTTGTGACTTCTAATAGCTGATTTATTTATCGTTGATTTCTGGCTCCCAGTTTGCAACAGGGAGCCAAAATGTTAATGAACACAAAAGGTTAAGCCATTGTTTGACCCTTTGGTTCTGCTGGAGGGGGAAAAGAAGGAGGAAGGGAATGAGATCCCCATAGCCTTTGTATTTATAGGAAGCGCCTTCCACTCCCAGAGTTTACAGCCTTGCTGGAGAAGATGCGCAGGGTGTGATTATCAGGCTGGCAGTAAGCGGGAACACTCTGTAGCTTTTTTTGGGCCTGTGGGAAGTTTTTGGTGAATTTTTTTGCTTTCAATCCCCCTATAAAAATATTTGGGGATTCAGTGATGCTGACTCTACGTTTCTCTCTTCGAGCTCATACTTTCTGTTCCCTGAATGAATATGTGTGTGGTGGTGTTCTTTCCCTCCTCGGCCACAGACCTAGGCCCATTGAGCCAATGGGCCCACTGCTGCTAGCTGTGCACAAACCACATGGCATTCACACAAGTCACCTCTATCCCAGAGGATGAGGCTTGGCTCCTGGAAAGGAGCTGGAGTAAGGGACTGCGGTTCCTGGGAGCTCATATGGATTCCGCTAAGCCAGCAGGGCCTGTTTATTTTATTTTACTTTTTTATTAGTTTTTTTTTTTTTTTTCATTGAAAAGGGATGCTGCTCTCATTCAGAGCCTCGCAAATTCTTTTAAATCAATGGAGTTAAGTGGGGCTTGAAGTGGGGGGCAGCAAAGCCGTAGCCTCTGAATGTGATGGGCTAGGGCTGGAGAGATCACCCTTGGAATGAGTGGGTGCCACCCAGACCAACCTTCCCCTCAGACTAGTATTGAATCAAGGTGGCTTATTTTAAGTTTCTATTTTCAAGAATTAAAAGGGTCGGTATTTAACATCTTATTCAGATTTAGCTAAGATTTGGCTCTGGCTGGTGCCAATTTTGGTCCTTATCCTCAACCTCTCAGGCCAGCTGGAGGAAATTACTGCCTTCAGTAGGAGTCCTTCCCTTGCCCACTATAGGTGTCCAGGCACGTGAGCTCCAGAACTTCAGACTTCCAAGCTTCTTTGAGGAAAATGTGCCTGAGTAGAGCACCTCGTGTTAAAAGCCCACAGCCTCTGAGTTCCTCTATTGCTGACCTAGCTGAGCTACCATTGCCTATCACATAAGGTCACGTGTCATTCTGCTCTCCTATTTTTCTCTTGCTTCTTGTCTAAGGTCTAGAATAGGCAAGGTGCTGGATGCTGCCCATAATTCCTTATTTTGTATTTCACTGTATAAAGTTCAAGGAACCTCACCATCTGTGGGCTCATTTGACCTGCACTCCATTGCTGAGCAGGTAGTAATGGCCTCATTTGACCCTGAGCTACTGGAGGCAGCTGATGGGTCTCCAAAGTCACAGAAGCAGCAAAAGGTGACATTGGGATGTGACCCAGGTTTTGACTACAAGAACTGAGCATCTTCCACTACTCAGCCACTCAGAAGCCACACCAGAAGAGAGTCACTGGTCCTGTGAGAAACAGGAAAGCGGGAAGAAAGGCAGACCAAAAACCAGAGCTGAATTTCTGGCAATCCACATGCCCCATTCTCCAGTGTGCCCGGTTCCGACTGGAACAGCTTAGTTAGCCAGCAGTCCCTCACTGGCTGTGTGACTTGGGCCAGCTATTTAACCTCTCAGTGCCTCAGTTTCTCATCTGAAAAATGGGGATAATAAAATTTCTCAACTCACAGCTAAGAGCAGCAAAGGCACTCAGCATATCATAAGTGCTATGTAAGTGCTGTTTAAATAAATAAATAAATAAATAAACTTTGCTCCCAGGCTGGGCTTGGCCGGCTTCTGGGAATGAGGGTATGGGTGGGGTCATAGCAGTTGTAGCAAGCACTGGCCAGAGGGAACTAGATACCTGCAATCAGAAGCAGCCCCACCTTGTTTTCAAGGAGCAGGGGTCACTCTTTAATTGACAATATTTGTTTTGATGCAGACATTATTCATGCACTTTGAGATTAGAGAAAATATTTAAAGTCATTGCTGTACTGGGAAATCTGGGATGGTAGTGGATGCCTGTGCCCATGGGCACATGACTGGCCTGGCTGAGAAAGAACTTCTTTATAGAATCACAAAGTATTTATTGTGTAAGACCCTGGTCCCCAAATGCTGGCTATCGACTGGTACCACCTGTGGCCTATTAGGGACCAGGCCACACAGCAGGAGGTGGGTGGCAGGTGAACCAAAGAAGCATCATCTGGGTTTAAGCTGCTCCCCAGCACTCCCATCACTGCCTGAGCTCTGCTCCTGTCAGACCAGCAGTGGCCTTAGAGTGTCAGAGGAGCAGGAATCCGACTGTAAACTGCACATCTGAGGGGTCTAGGCTGCACGCTCCTTATGAGATCCTAATGCCTGGTGATGTGAGGTGGAGCTGCAATGCACTTGAATCATCCCCAAAGCACCTCTAGCCCCCCACCCTGGGCCATGAAAAATTGTCTGCCATGAAGCTGGTCACAGGTGCCAAAGAAGCTTACTACTCATGTAAGAGACCTTAACCATCAGCTCATTCAATCACCTCATGGAAGCAGCCCTCTCTGTCAGGAAAGCAAGGTTCAGGGAAGAAGCGCGACTTGCCTAGACTCACACAGCGGCAGTGCTCAGGTCACCCAACCCTCCCAACTGTTCTTTCTTCTGTCCTAATTGAAGACCTAGAGTCCTGCTCTTTGGAAAATGGTTGACAAGGATGCTTGTTGCCCCAAGCATGGCTTTTTCTGGACCCAGCTCTGCAGGCTTTGTGGGATTCTGGGCTTCCCCTGGAAATTAGAGTTTTCTTTATCTTTAGAGGACAGATGACACTTCACAGAGGAAAGAAAATTCTGGCTCACCCTCCCCAATCCTGTTGCTCATGGGTGCTTGGGTGGCCCACCACACTCTCTGGGGACCTCACCAAACCAGGCTTAAAAATATTCTGGGTGGCTTCAGAGCTTATGGATAGGCCCAGAAACCTCATGACCCCTGACTCAAATGGTTCAAGGCAGGAATCAATATACAATCTACTGTTTTATCTTTGCCAGAGATACCTCCAGCCCCCATACATGCACACACATCTGTCTAAAAACTGGTGGGAAGAGGGAATGAAGAAGAACATATACAGTTATACAAATGCTGGGGGAAAACCCATGTTCCATGATCCTGGTTGGAGCCCAGAGAATTGTCAATGACAGCTAACAGTAATGTGCACCATGGGCTTTGCAGATGAGGAAACTGGGTCTCCAAGTTGTTAGGTGACTTGCCTGCAAACACAAAACTAGAGAGGGCAGGACACCCACGTGCAGGCTGCCGTGTGAACTGGGAGGCTTGGCCCACATGCAGTTCTCCCTCTGCAAACATGAAAACAAATCTATAGTGCCCACGCCAAGAAGAGACCCAAGCCATGCCATGCACATCAGACTGAGATGTGCGAGGCAGAAGCAAACTTAAAGAGAAGGAACAGAAAAGGAAGGCCAGTTAGCATTGAAATGGACAGGAAGTGCTCTGCAAAGGCAAATTGGAGCGAGCCAAGGCAAGAGAGGAACTTTTAGGGCGAAGGTGAGAGGAAAAAATTTCCACGGGAGAAATTTCCTCTGCAGCCCAAACCTGCCTCATTAAACAGCTCTGGAACCAATTTTTATCTTCATAAATTATAGCTGGCTGCAGACAGCTGTTTGCATAGTGTGTGGAATGAAACATTTTATTGCTTTATGGATGCAGTAAAACAAAATGTGATTAAAGACAGCAGTGACACTTGAGTCCTGGTGAAGGAGGCTGGAATGCTATTGCCAGGGCTCTGTCTGGAGCAAGGGTTTATAATCACAGAAGAGGAATCTGTTCTCCATTCTTGTGTTGGGAAGACAACACAGGAATATTGGATGGAGAAAAACTATTTTATTTTATTTTTTTTATTAAATCCTAGCTGCGTACATTGATATGATCATGGGGCATCATACACTAGCTTCATAGACCGTTTGACACCTTTTCATCACACTGGTCAACACAGCCTTCCTGGCATTCTCCCAGTTATTGTGCCTAGACATCTACATTCCACATCTACCAAGTTTCACATATACCCTAGTAAGATGCACCGCAGGTGTAATCCCACCACTCCCCCTCCCTCCACCCACTTCCCCCTTCCCTCCCCTCTGTTTTCCCCTTCCCCTTATTCTTAGGTTGTAACTGGGTCATAGCTTTCATGTGAAAGCCCTAAATTAGTTTCATAATAGGGCTGAGTACATTGGGTACTTTTTCTTCCATTCTTGAGATACTTTACGGAGTTCCAGCTCCGTCCATGTAAACATGAAAGAGGTAAAGTCTCCATCTTTCTTTAAGGCTGCATAATATTCCATGGTGTACATATACCACACCTGCGGGGCATCTTACAAGGGTATATGTGAAACTTAGTAAATGTGGAATGTAAATGTCTTGGCACGGTAACTGGGAAAATACCAGGAAGGCTATGTTAACTATTGTGATGAAAATGTGTCAAATGGTCTGTGAAGCTAGTGTATGATGCCTCATGATCATATCAATGTACGTGGCTATGATTTAATTTTTAAAAAAAAAGTTAAAAAATAAGTCTACTATATGATCCAGTAACTTCATTATGAAGTATTTATCCAAGAGAAATTGAAAGCATATGCATGAGCATGAATGTACATGGAAATGTATGTTGTATTCATAACAACCAAACCCTGGAAACAACCCAAATGTTCATCGACAGATGAATGGATAAGCACAGTTTGGTGAAACTCTACAATGGAATATGATTCAGTAATAAAGAGTGAACTATTGACATATGGAATAACAGATGAATCTCAAAATAATTATGCTGTGTTGCTGAAAGAAGTGAACATACTGTAAAGTTTTATTTACATAAAATTCTAGAAAATGCAAACTAGATTTTAAGTGAAAGGAATGCAATCAAGTGTTGCCTGGGAATGAGGTTGGTGTGTTAGAGGCGATTGAGAAGGAGCTGAGGGAGAGCTCACAAAGGGACATGACAAAACCTTTGGGGTGATTCCTAGGCTTGTTATCTTGCATATTTCCAATGTTTGAAAAAAAGAGGGAGAAAAACTTATAAGGTGAGGTTTATATCATATGTGTATATATGGGGATGTGTGTAGATATATACATATATATTCTTGAAATTATTGTGGTGATGATTTCAAGTATATACATACATATATATATATATATATATACACACACACATATGTATGTATCTATACACCCCCCCACATATATACATATATGTACTTTTATTTAAATATGGAGAGTGCAATTATATAGGACAAAGTCAAAAATTTGCAAAGTAGCCAAATAAGAAGAATATAATTTCAGACTTTAACTATAAACTCTTTCTTTCATGAGATGTAAGATAAGACAGGTTAGAAGAGTAACCTTATACTTGGTAAGAGACCCTCAGCAGTGATTCTTGGACATTAGCTCTGAGGACTACCACCAGAAACCACCCCCATGATCACTGGGCCATGTCCTAGATGTGATTTCTAAGCCAAATAATACAAAGCCTTTGCCTGGACTTGTAAAGCTTAAGAGATGAAATGCATCTCCTTCCTGTTACCACATTGTCAAAACTCACCCATATTTCTCAGTGAAAGAAAAGAGACAGAGAGAGAGAGAGAGAAGAAAGAGAGGAAGGAAGGAAGGAAGGAAGGGAGGGAGGGAGGGAGGGAGGGAGGAAGGAAGAGAGGAAGGAAGGAAGGCAGGCAGGCAGGCAGGCGGGCAGGCTCTATATCTATGAGTTGTTAAACTTTCTGGAACTCTGTAAGGATTTTTTTCTGTAGCAAAAAAATCTGCAATGGCGCATCCTACATTAATGGGAGTTAACCGTGGTCAGCAGCTTCTTTCTCCCCTTCTGTCCTCCTCCCACTTCTGTGGGGTAGGAGGCAGGAAGCACGAAGGAGCTACGAAATGGGTGCAGTGGGTGCCATCCAACCAGGAGAGCCCTGCCATGTTTAAGGCAGAACAGACAACTGCCACCAGATGTGACCAACACTGTCAGAAACAAGACAGAGTTAGATCACGAAGCCTGAACCCCAGAACTTCCAGTCACCGACACTCAGACTCACTTCAACCACTTTGCTTACTTCAGAATAACACAACTGTGTGTTTCAATTTTATGTGTGAAATGTCTTGGGCTTCGCTTCTGCTGTTGTGAGGTTATTATACTTCAGTACAAATTGCACCATGTATGTGTGTATGTAAAAACCTCACCTTAGAAGTTTTTCTCTTTTTTTGAAACATGGAAAAATCCTTATTAGTAATCAAGGCTACAGAGAGAACTGCTTATACTTTTTATAGTTATCAAAATAGGTACAAGGGGATCATTAGCTAGCCCTTTAGGAAAATATAATTTTATTAGTAAAATATAGTAAAATATGGTTTTAATATTTTAATTACTAAAATATAGTTTTCAGTGGTGGTTCACAGCAAAGAGCTTGATAAATACCACTGCCCTTGCAAGCTACCCAAGCCCCAAGCCAAATTCCTTTAATGCAGGCTTTGAAATATGAAGAGTTCTTATTCTTCTCTGAACCCCTCCTTTAGGTTATGTCTGAGAGCTGATTAAAAGCTGGTTCATCCCCTGTCAGAACATCATCAGATATGCCTAGAGGTGAACTTCCACGCAGGGCTCCCGTGGAGGATCTGTGCCAGCTGGCTAACAAAACAATGGTACTTAGGGCAGAATTCTGAGGTGAGCTTCCATTGGCTGTAACTAATTGCAATCAAGATGTGGAAGAGGGGATGTACGGCCCTCCCCCCATCATGGTAGCTTACCATATTGAACATTTCCTAAATGGACCTGATCAGTGCCACCTGGCCCAATTGTCATCTGTCACTTAGCAACACTTTGTTAACAAACCGTATTAGAATTTGCAGTTCACTCCCTTAAGTGCTAGTCTAGCTCTCGGGCCTTCTTCAAACATTTATTTCAGTTGCGATGCATCTCCCTAGGTTGCTGTGTTTGAAGGTTTTAGTAAGGATTGTTTAATTTGGGTTTTATTATGCTGTCTGCTTTGAGCAATTTATTGTATTAGTTTAGGGACACTGGAGGCACCTAATCCCCCTCCAGTTGATTTATGAAGCCCTTAGATACTGTACACTTGTAAATGCTTCAAAAGTAATTAAGCAAACTGTGGCTTTGGCAGTTGGAGATAATCAATTCTCAAAAATGATGAAATGCTTGTGATGTACAGTCGATGATGGATGCTTGATTGGGTGGCCCAGAGAACCAATCAGCCATTAACTCTGCTGCTTACTCACTAAATCCCCCCATCAGGATTTAGAAATATATAAGCCTAAGTGAGAACTCTGCTCATTCAGTCACGTAAATCAGTCAGAACCTGTGGTTAGGTGAATTCACTGGGGACTTCTCAGATCTTGCCCCTGTAGTCTGGGTATCTAATAAGTATGTATTTAGGGGCTTCCAAGGGTCAGGCACTATTCTTTGCGAATACAGCTATGAACCCTGGAGCTAAAAGTCCCTCTTGAAATGTGCATTCTGGGGGAGGCGGGAAGACAGCAAGCAACATAAATAAATACAATATTAGTAGGTAGATAAACATAAAGAAGGAAAAAGAAGAGCAGGGATAAAGGATTAAAACCTCTAGCAGGGAGTTTATATTTTTCACCAGGAGCCAGGGAAGGCCTCATTGTGAACTTGACAGTGGGCAGACCTTTGCGTCTGTAGGACTGGCTCAGTAAAGTGGGTGCTCACTTCCCGTGGAGATCACCCTCCATCAGGCGTGCGTCCGAGTCTCCTGTGGAACTTCCCTTTATGCTCTGCCCCATTGTCCGGACTGAAGCCCGAAGGCCGCTGTGGACATGATTCATCATGTACGTCCTCTGAACACTCATGGCACAGGAAGGCCTGAATTTCCGGGCTTGCTTTTTTTCCACCATGATCTGGCCATGCCTACCATAGGAAACAACCCAGGAAAGAGAGGCAAGTAGACAAACTAACAAAACAAATGTGTTGTAAATGTTATCAATGTTCCTGCCAGAGAACTAGAACTATGTCTGGCACAGCCCTGTGAGATTCTGACGTCTGGCAATTTGAGGACGTCTGCTCGTAAGGAAGCGTGAAACAGGGACGATGAAAACTCCTGCACTCTTTCATGAGCTGACACGTCATTAAGCAACACCTTGGTGGCTAAAGGATAAAACAGTGACCCAATTGTGAGATAAACTTCATAAATATTCATTTACCTTTGGATTTTGCTAATAGCTATCCCATGAGGGAACTGATGTTGATAATTAATCAATAATGCAACCCCCGAAAACGCATTTTCTTCGTTAGTCTGTATGTGAACGTATGTTCTTGTGGTTTGTTGCCATATATTAATTAGTTTTTATTCTGTGTGTGTTACCGCCTCACTAAACTGCTGAAAATTTGTCTCTGGCACTCATTCATTGGAATTTAAGGGAGTAACATGAGCATAAGTCAGAAAATGATTTGTGTCCGTCCATGTGTAAACAGAGTGGACATTAGTTATATCACTAAATAAGAAAGTAAGTTGGCTCGGTGCCCCTAGCACAGTGCTTACGGTGCCAGCCACATACACCAAGGCTGGTGGGTTCAAACGCAGCGTGGGCCAGCTAAACAACTGACAACTGCAAAAAATAGCCGGGTGTTGTGGTGGGTGCCTGTAGTCCCAGCTACTTGGGAGGCTGAAGCAAGAGAATTGCTTAAGCACAAGAGTTTGAGGTTGCTATGAGGTGTGACACCATGGCACTCTACCAAGGGTGACATAGTAAAATATTAAATGAGTGTTATCAAAGTATAGGTGGCTTAAAACAACTGGAATTGATTGTCTCAGAGTTTTGGACATTAGAAGTCTGAAATCCAGTGGTCAGCAAGGCCATGCTCTCTCTGGATGCCCTGGGGAGAAGCCTCCCTGCTTTCTCCTAATTTCTGGGGGTGGCTGGAAATCCTCAGCTTCCTTCCTTTGCAGAAGCAGCACTGGGTCTCTGCCTTCACCATGCTGCCTGCTGCCTGCAAGTTCCTTATCTTCTTCTGTCCTTACAAAGACATCAGCGAGGCTGGATTAAGGCCTCCCCTTATTTTAACTTGATTACTTCTGCAAAGACCTTGCTTCCAAATATGGTTGCATTCACAGGTGGGAGGGACAGGGTAGGACTTCAACACACCTTTTCTGGGACTATAATTCAACCCACACGACTAATATCTTAATGATCCTATTGCAGGTTTTTAAAGGGGGCAAATATTTTAAGACACTCATTCAAAGATATTCATAAAGAGATGATTCTTCAAAATCTTAGGAATTTTAATACAATTTATCTGTGCATCTTTGAACTCTAGAGATTACCTTAATTTCCAGTCATGGCTTCAGGCCCTATCATGCCTCAGGCTGGTCATATCCCTACACAAACTTTGGATAGGCTGGAACTCAAGTCACCAGCCTCTCCAGCTGGCTGTATTGATCCTGGCTCTGCTCTGTCCTGGTAGTGCCAATGGTAGGTAGTTGGGAGTGGATGCATAAAACCCCTTCTCCGATTCTGCCTCTGATTAGGATTATTTCCGAAAGTTGTCTGGCCACTCAGAACCTTGGCTTTCCCTACATCATCACAGCCCAAAATATCTGCCCATGAATTTGGTCTAGGTTTCTATGGAGAAAAAACAAACTCACTTGTATTAGCTGTCAATTTGAACCTCAGGGCTGTGCTTGTGAGCACTTTTTTTTTTTTATTAAATCATAGCTATGTACATTAATGCAATCATGGGGCACCATATACTGATTTTATATACCATTTGACATATTTTCATCACACTGTTTAACATAGCCTTCACAGCATTTTCTTAGTTATTTTGTTAAGGCATTTATATTCTACATTTAGTAAGTTTCACATGTACCCTTGTAAGGTGCACCGTGGGTGTGATCCCACCAATCACCCTCCCTCCGCCCATCCTCCCCCCTCCCTTCCCTTTCCCCTTTCCCCATATTCTTAGGTTATAATTGGGTTATAATTGGGTTCATATGAAAGCTATAAATTAGTTTCATAGTAGGGCCGAGTACATTGCATACTTTTTCTTCTGTTCTTGAGACACTTTTTATGTTACCAGGCTTCTTAAAAACCAGCAATAGGAGGTGCTGATTTTTGTAGGACTGAGAAGAATTTCTGCAGAAGCCACCAGGGCTCGGGCCTCCCTTTCCTGCCTGACCTCCCTCCCTCGGGTCCTCTTCCACACTACGACCCTCCTTACTAGGACCCACCCTGCAAGCCCTGGGGAAAATATAACAAATAAAACCCAGGAAGGAAAAATCTTTGAAGGGATGTCCCTGGAATGAACTTGGGGCAGATATTCCTCTGTGGCCCTGTCACAGCAGCTGTTCCTCTGTGACATGGAACTGAGAGCAGCTGAGCATAGCACCCCGCACATAAATAAATACTTTTCCTTGCTTCCTGATGGAGATGACAGCTCAGAAAGAGGGAGAGGAAGGTCCAGAGGTGGCCAGAAAGCACCCTCGCTGAGCATTCTCTGAGGGTGTCCTTTGTACTCCTGAGTTCTTAACCTTTCTTTTTATAAAAATTGTGCAGTAAATACCATTCAAAGTTACCAGAGATGACTGACAAATCAGATAAGAGATAAGATTTGTTTGTTGTTTAGTATAGCTTTGTAAAATATAGGGTGGCTATAAAGTTCGTGTGCAATTTTAAATTGCACGTGACCTTTGTGGCCACCCCGTGTATGTATACATACATGGTTATTTTTCTGCTTGTCCAAATGCCCTGGAAATCAAGTCCCGGTAGTGTTGGATGCTTTTGTTACCCTTATCCTTTGAAAATATGTTTCTAATGCCTAGCAAATGTGGAAGAAACATAAACTTACCATGCTACTTCTCCACTAGACTTCAAAACTGCCTGGAAATCCTGTTCTCTAACAATATCTAAGCTCTCTAGAATTTACCAGTTCCCTTGATGGAGGCTGGTTCTGTTTCTTATGTGTTATTTCTTCAGGTTTCCAAGAATGTGTGTCTTTCCAAGAATGTGTGCCTTCTGTCCCCTCTACTTCTTATCAGGGAATAAGAAGCTCCACCCACCTTCTCTGTCCTGTAAGGTGGGTCCTGGAATCTTCCCAAAACTTTGCTTGCACCCTTGGGAGCTGGGATCATTTTTTCAAAGCCAGATTTGCAGGAAGAATAATCGCTCCTTATTCAGAATTTATTTCCTGGTGTCAAATAGTATAATAAATGTACTCTAAAGTAAGTGTAGCATTTTTATGTCATCAAATAGAGCTCACATGTGAAAGTACGTTAATATTAAACAGGATGTTGTGGTGAGAAAAATTCACAACTCTCCTTTATTGCCACTTCTAGAAATAGCCTCTTTTGAGATCACAAATGAGAAACTGTCTGATTTTGTATTTTTACATAAAAGTGATATGCTCTCTAGAAAGGAGTTCTTTTGTGATCAGTTTTGTCTGATTTAAGGAAAATCATCAATATAGAAATTGCCCATTGTACTGAATGTGTTTTGATTTTTTAATCGTGGCTTCCAAGAGTATTTCCAAAAGTACAATAAATGAAGGCTTAGAGATCAGCCTGGGGTACAGATGCGAGGTTTATGGCAGGTTCCAACATATTTTTTTTTTAATTTATTTATTTATTTTTTTATTATAGATAAAAATATGCACCATAGATGTGGCCCAACCCATTACCCTCCCTCCACCCAAACCTCCCCCCTCCCTTCCCCTTCCTTGGTCCTTTCCCCATAGTCTTGTGGTATAGTTGGGTTATAGCCTT
>CAUYPK010013449.1:0-14986 GCA_963574355.1 Loris lydekkerianus | reverse complement strand
TATCTGGCCATTTCTTATGGATTTTTAAAACATCATTAATAAGATTCCAGTAAGAGAAGGCTTGAACTGGAATTTTCTCAGGGCCAAATGATCTATAATAATCCTTAAAACAATCTCCTACTCTGGCCCATTGTCTTTCATTGCTAGTTCCTTCAGAAGGGAACCATGGGCACACATCACCAACAAATTCAAAAAATCTCTTAAGATCCTTTTTCTAAACCTGAATTCCTCGTGTCTTGAGGAACTCTTTAAGCCCCTGTAAGAATAAATCATGTTTATTCAATGCTTATCCCATGATTGCGTTGCTTCACTTACCAAATCGGATCTGACTCACAGATGGGTAACTCCGTGGGGATCACAATGCAGATCTGTATCACTTCTTCATTAAAGTGGTGATCACGGTGCGGATCTGTCTCGCTCTTCCCTTCAAGCGGCGATCCAAGGTGCCGGCCTCAAATCCAAATGGCCCCACATTGGGCGCCAGTTGCCCTGGCCCACGGAGCTAGTTCAGCAGGGACTAGTGGAAGGAGAGAGTGGAAGAAGGGAACAAGAGGCACGAAGAATGGGGAGCAAGACAGGATTCTGATCAAACTCCCAAAAACTTTATTTTTTAACAGCTATTTAAACACAAGCGGAGGGGGGAGGTGTGAGAGCGTGGGGAATTCCAGGAGCAGGTGTGGTAATCCAACAGTCAGGATGTTCATTTCGCCTAGGGCAGTAACCTTCCAAGCACTTGACTTAAGCAATAAGTTTCCAAGGTGAGCTTGCTCTTAAGTATTGGCTCCCAGCAGGCAGGGACATATACACCTGCTTGATGCCTTTGTCTAAGTGGGAACTTGCTGAGGTGGCTATGGTGGAAGATGTTCTGGGCGGCGAGCAGGCAGGCGGGCGGTGAGAGCAAGGTGAAGAGAGAAGGGGAAGCCGATATGCTGCTCAAACGCCCTACTCTTCTCCCATCCTCGACTCTCCATCAACCTTACATCTTGCCTTTTTCCTCAGTTTGTTCAGAAACTGAATGTGGAAAAAGAGGCCTTGTTGATTGGTTTTCTTCAGAGACTGCAATACAGCTACTTAGCACTCTTTGGGATTTTAGTTCAAAACAACATACACAGAAGGGCAACATACCCAAGGAACAGACCTAGCCTGCTTCCCCCCAGCCCTTTTACAAGTCACTAATCCATTTATGACATGGAGCCCTCATGACTTAATCACTTCCCAAAAGGGCCCACCTTTTAATAGCACCACAAATGGGAGCTAAGTTTCAACATGATTTTGAAGGGAACGCATTCTAGGCACTGAAGCTCCTAACCTCCTCTCTCTATCACTCCCACACCTGGTTCAATCCAGTGAGAGACACTGTGAGCTGCACCCAGAAACGAAGACGTGATGACTGAGAAGCACTTCCTTCCTGAAACCACAGAGGCTTCTTAGATTTCTTCATTTTGTAGTTGAGAAATCAGAAACCTAGCAAATTTGGATGATGTTCTTTGCCCAAATTACACAAGATTCAATGACATTAGGACCCAGGACCTCTGGCACTTTGTTCTTTGTTCCCTGGTCTTTCAATTCCCTCAGTGAGCAGAGGAAATTTGGACTTCAGGCTAGCTGCCTGATTGTTATGGGGACATACATATTCACCCTGCTAAGAAATGTAAATTGTGTCTCTATTCTAAAGTTTGGAGGGACTAATTACCCTCAAGAGCTGAGCTGGAGAGAGTTGAGTTGACAGGTGTTCACGTGTTCCCTCCTTGCAATAGTGTAAGCAAGAGGCCAAACCGAGGAAAAGCCCCAGTGCCCTCCGTGGGCCCCAGGTGAGGACAGACGTATCACAGATTGGGGGGAAGAGATGTCTCACTGCCTAGGGGTGGAATTAGGGAGGGGCAGGGACGAAGAGTGGAAAAGCACTGAACACTAAGTCAGTGGGGGAAAAAGGCACCTTGAGAAGCAAACCTGTGAAAGGAGGCGTTTGGCCTAGGAATGCAGACACTCATGGGAGGTAGGGGCATGGCCACCTACCTGCAAGGCACCAAGTGCCCTGTGGAGAGGGCAGCTTCCCCTGAGGACTGTCAGATAAAGTCTTTATGGCTGCCTGAGGTCCCCAAGCCTGAAAGATCACACATAGCATTTGGGTCTGGGGCCAGACTCCTCAATTAGATGTGGTAATGGCACCTTGACATATTTACAAATAATCTACAACTCCTTTGATGTGACTTTTGCTTCATTTATATTTTGATTATCGCAACTAATTATAGTGAGAATAAAGCTTATTATCACCAAATTTACTCCAGGATAAAAAAGAGCTGTATGAGTGAAAAACTATACCATTCCTCACCCATCATAAGGGTCATGACTGATAGTCCTCTAGCAAGAGAAAAACATTGATAGGCCAGGGTCGATGGTTCACACCTGTAATCTTAACCCCCTTGGAGGCCAAGCCAGGAGGATTCCTTGAGCTCAGGAGTTCAAGATCAGCCTGAACAAGAGTGAGACCCCCATCTCTACTAAAAATAGAAAAATTAGCCAGCTGTTGTAGTGGTGCCTATAGTCCCAGTTACTCAGGAGGTCAGGAGGCTGAGGCAAGAAGATCCCTTGAACCCAGGAGTTTTTTGTTTGTGTTTTCAGACAGAGTCTCACTTTGTCACCCTTGGTAGAGTGCTGTGGCATCATAGTTCACAGCAACCTCCAACTCTTGGGCTCAAGTGATTCTCTTGCCTTAGGCTCCCAAGTAGCTGAGACTACAGGCACCCACCACAAAGCCCAACTATTTTAAGAGATGGGGTCTTGCTCTGGCTCAGGCTGGTCTCTGTTTCCTCAGCTCAGGCAATCCACCCACCTCAGACTCCCAAAATGCTAGGAATATAAGCATCAACCATCATGTCTGGCCTGAAACCTAGGAGTTTGAGGTTGCTATGAGCTAAGCTGACACCACAGTACTCCAGCCTGGGCACCAGAGTTAGACTCTGTCATTTAAAAAAAAAGAAGAAGAAAAGAAAAGCATAACAAATGTATTTCAAAGTTTGCATGACATGGGAGACTTCAGAAATGAAGACTCAAAAGTCTAGAGGAAACTGTCTATTTTTATGCTTAAGTGCAGTGAAGAATGGACAGCTGTGTAGAAACGTGGTGGGACAAAAGGAGTATGATCTATGCGTAATAGAAAGAGGAAAAACCCAGCAAGGCCTGTTGGTTCAGATTCTTCTCGGCTTCTTGGGCAGAGGACCCTGTGAGCCTGTGTAGCATTCCGCTCCTTCCTCCTGGGGATAAAGTAGGACGCTTCTGGAACAAGGGTCTCATGACCTACAGTCAGTCAGACAAGGTAGGTCAGGGAATTTCTTCACAGCCAGCTCCTACACAGCAAGGTAGGGGGTGGTCAGAGACATAATCCTTTGTTTTATGGCTTGCGTTGGGGAGAAAAATTCTAGTTTCTATGACCCACGTTGGGGAAGAATTCTGGTTTCTATGACTCACTTCTAGGGAGACAAGAGGTCTGGAAAAGACAGAAAGGCCTTGGTTCTGAGGCCGCTTCTTAGGCCTTCCAATATCCCTCAGTTCAAAGTACTTGGCATGCCAAAGCACCATTCTTTGGGGTGTTCTAAAAAGCTGTAATTAGAAATTATTATGGATTATTACAAGTGCCTTTTTCTGTCCTAATACAGAGCTGGACACAGCTGTAAGGCCTCACTCAGTAAATACATGCTTACATTTCTTCTTTTGGTTACCATAAAGCACTGAATATAATTAACAGTCCATTATATTTTCTTTTCCTGAATTATATAGCTTTTCATTTTACCTCCTTGTTTGATTATCACATTCATTTTATATGGCTTTAATTATAATCTCCTCAGATCTTTCTTGGTATAAATGAAGAAGATAACTGAGTACAGATTTTAAAGTAAGTATGTGTCAACCGGCATGTAAAAGGTTGTGGCTGCTCCCTGAGGAGGTCTCAGCCTAAGAAAAGACACTTCAAGTAGTATACACACATCCTCCTTCCTTTTTCCTGCCTGCATGCACCACCTGCTTCTTACTGAAACACATCCCCTAAACTAGGATAGGAAAATGTGGGAGGGGGGGGGAAGAAGTCGAAAAGAGAAGAAATTCTCAGCCTGAACCAAGCCAAGTCATGTTTCCTTCCATTCTCAGGACTTTGAAAAGCTTGCTAAAGCAAACTTAATTCCCCAAATGTGTATTTTAAAAGGTTGGATATTGAATATGGTAGGGAAATGGAACTGCAGTGCAAGATTGAAGTGTTGTGTGAAATTGCAGTAATTGTGCCCATTAAGTGAGAAAATATTTGCTCAGGGTCCCTTTCTGTATCTCTCCTTTGTTAGCCACGGAGCTGGAAGGTGCCATCCTGGGCTGCTGGGCTGCAGTGGTACCTACCACATACCCAAAGCTGGAATGCCTCCAGCCAGGTCTTTCTACACTTAATGTATTTATACACCTTTCTGTATTTAAATAAACACCTCGCAGAATGTTACAGACTGGGTGAAAGTGGAAATAAACTACAAAAGGAAGGGCAAGCATTCAGCAGGGGTCTTTCTGCTTCTCCCCAGCTGTGTCACATGCTTGAAACACTTCAAATAGTCTGGATAGAAAATTGGCTCTTAATTCCCTCAGTTCTTTTTTCCTGGTTTAAGACAACATACAGGCATATTTCAAAGTAGGCTCCCTGTATTTTTTTCCTTGTGTTTTTTCAAATAATTAATGTAAATTTCTCCCCATTACCGTGCTCATTTTTCTTTCCTATTTTCTTTACAATTTGTTGATCTTCTACCTAGCTCGGTCTGCTTTTGTATGCTGGTAGCCAACAGGATATCCTCTGTAAAATACATTTGGCCTGACTTCCTATTTTCTATCTAATTCTTGAACATAGTAAGAATCTAGAAGTATAGGTTTTCCGTCTTCTGAATTAAAAAATCTGTGCTATGCTGATTGGAAGTATAGGTTTTCCATCTTCTGGAAAAATAAAATATATGTTGTGCTGTTAGCCTAATTTTTTTTTTTTTTTTTTTTTTTTTTTTTTTTTTTTGAGTTAGTTTCAATCTGTTGCCCCAGACAATAATGCCATAGTTCACAGCCTAGCGCAACCTCAAACTTGTGGGCTCAAGTGATCCTCCTGCCTCAGCCTCCCAACTAGCTGTGCCTACAGGCAGCCACCACAACGCCCAGCTAATTTTTCTATTTTTAGTAGATATGGGGGTCTTGCTCTTGCTCAGTCTGGTCTTGAACTTCTGAGCTCAAGGAATCTTCTGGAATCTTCCTGCCTTGGCCTCCCAGAATGCTGGGATTATAGGTATGAGGCACTGCACTCAGCCTCCTGTGCTATACTTTAATCATAGGTTCTTTGAATACAGCCAAATCCCAGCTGCCCCAGTGCCCTGTAGGGTGGACATGGACGGTGCCATTGCCTGGATTCTCCTTGCTCATCTGCTGTGGATCAGCAGATCTTCCTACACCCACTTCCAGCTCTACCCTTGTCCTTGAGTGTAAGGCAGGAAATAAAGACCAAGGCATTAATGTGGTGAGCTTTGACTCTTCATCACCGTGAACCACTAATGGTCCCTGGTTTCCTTCTGACCATTTTCAGGACCATCAGGAATATAGCAACTGTTTCAGCCTCTTTTATTTATGAAGAGAAGCAAAATTATCCTAAATGATATTTAAGTGACTTCTCCTATCCATGTATTTGATTTACTAAAATGAACAGCATAACTACATGAGGGTAATA
This sequence comes from Loris lydekkerianus, assembly GCA_963574355.1. Taxonomy (NCBI): domain Eukaryota; kingdom Metazoa; phylum Chordata; class Mammalia; order Primates; family Lorisidae; genus Loris; species Loris lydekkerianus. The sequence continues at coordinate 9,255 of CAUYPK010013449.1, read as the reverse complement.
TATTTCCACCTCTTACCATGACTATTATTGCTTAATATTTTAGAATACTTATAATGCATGAAGATTAACTATAGTGTTATCCCTTTCTTCTTTCTTTCTTTTTTCCTTTTTTTTTTTTTTTTTGTAGAGACAGAGTCTCACTTTATCACCCTCGGTAGAGTGCCATGGAGTCATACAGCTTACAGCAACCTCCAGCTCTTTGGCTTAGGCGATTCTCTCGCTTCAGCCTTCCAAGTAGGTGGGACTACAGGCACCTGCCACAATGCCCAGCTATTTTTTTGTTGCAGTTTGGCAGGGGCCGGGTTTGAATTTGCCATCCTCAGTATATGGGGCCAGTGCCCTACTCACTGAGCCACAGGCACCACCCAGGTTATCCTTTTCAAAGGAAATGTACCAAACTTAGTCATGAGTGATGAGTCAGTTTCATTCCAGAAAGCATAAAGAGGTGCTATGTGAGCGAAGATAATGAGGACTTCTTCACGGAAATATGCCAAAAATAATATGTAGAATAAGAAACCACTCCAGGCTATTTTATGTCTAAATATAAACAGTAAGAGCAATATTATAAACTGTAGACAAGCAGGAACTTGAATGAGAGTGCTAGTAAATGTTATCCATCCCAATAAGACAACATGCCAAGGCTTGGAAAGAAACTCCCTAACTCAGGCACCCTCAAACTGCAGCCTGCGGGCCACATGAGGTGGTGTGAATTGTATTTGTTCCCGTTTTGGTTTTTACTTCAAAATAAGATATGTGCAGTGTGCATAGGAATTTGTTCATAGTTTTGTTTTGATTTTAAACTATAGTCCAGCCCTCCAACAGTCTGAGGGACAGTGAATTGGCCCCCTGTTTAAAAAGTTTGAGGATGCCTACCCTAACTGCTGCTGTTACTAATCAGGAGGAAGGAGTTGGGATTTTCATGCAGGAAGAAATACACTTATGTGACATCAGGCAGCATCTTTGTATTATTATTATTATTATTTTATTTTTTTTTTTTTTTTTTTGAGACAGAGTCTCACTATGTTGCCCTTGGTAGAGTGCTCTGGCATCACAGCTCACAGCAACCTCAAACTTTTGGGCTTTAGCGATCTTCTTGCCTCAGCCTCCCAAGTAGCTGGGACTACAGGCACCCGCCACAAAATCCGGCTATTTTTTTGTTGTTGCCGTTGTCTTTAGCAGGCCCAGGCTGGATTCGAACCTGCCAGCCCCAGTGTATGTGGCTGGTGCCCTAGCCACTGAGCTATGGGCACTGAGCCTGTCATCTTTATATTAAGCATCCCAGAAAATTGAGTTTTACAGACAAGGCTTTGGACTCTATGCTTCTTCCTGATAAGGAGATTCAATTTTCCATTTGCATCTGCAATCAGGACACTTATTATACCACTAAGAATAATTGCCATAGTAACAATGATGCATGTAACACAAAGAAATAAAGGAAACACCATCCAGTCTCAGGTTTCAAGATCAAATCAAAGCAGTAAGATGAGAAGGGCAGAGATTTCTGCATGTTTTGTCAACTATTATGTCCGGAGTGCTTATAACTTTGCCTAACCACAGTAGGTGATCAGTAAGTATTTACTGGATGAATGACTACATGCATAAATGAATAGGTAATGATTCAACATTATTCACACTGAGAGAAGAACTATTTCCTTTTTCTTTTTTTTTTTTTTAATAGATGGGGTCTCACTCTTGCTTAAGCTGGTCTTGAACTCCTGAGCTCAAGCAACCCACCTACCTTGATCTCCCAGAGTACTAGGATTATAAGTGTGAGCCTCTGGGCTATTTCGTTGTACATGTAAATGATTTGGAAGGATAGTAGCTTTCTTTGTTGGCTATTCAGTTACCAAATATTATCTCAAATATGTATTTAAAACAAGGACAGGCTCAGTGCTCGTAGCACAGTGGTTGCAGTGCCAGCCACATACACTAAGGGTGGCAGGTTTGAACCCTGCCCAGGCCAGCTAAACAACAATGACAACTGCAACAACAAAAAAATATCCGGGCATTGAGGCGGGCTCCTGTAGTCCCAGCTACTTGGGAGGCTGAGGCAAGAGAATCACTTAAGCCCAAGAGTTGGAGGTTGCTGTGAGCTGTGATGCAACAGCACTCTACTGAGGGTGACACAGTGAGACTCTGTCTCAGAAAAAAAGCAAGGACAAAGTACAGTTTATCCTTTTTAAGAAATTTAACAAATAGGTATTTTGGACCTACTATGTGCAGTCCATTGTAAAATATAAGAGTATGTGTTCTGAAGCCAGGCACAGTGGCTCACGCCTGTAATCCTAGCACTCTGGGAGGCTGAGGTCACAGTTTCGATACCAGCCTGAACCAGAGTGAGACCCCATCTCCAAAAATAGCCAGGCATTGTGGAAGGCACCTGTAATCCCAGCTACTTGGTAGGCTGAGACAAGAGAATCACTTGAGTCCAAAAGTTGGAGGTTGCTGTGAGCTATGATGCCATAGCACTCTATCAAGGGCAACATAGTGAGACTCTGTCACTTGAGCTCAGGGATTTAAGACCAACTTGAGCAAGAGTTAGACCCTGTCTTTACTAAAAATAGAAGAATCAGCCAGGCATTGTGGCAGGTACCTATAGCCCCAGCTACTTGGGAGACTGAAGCAGGAGGGTCATTTGAGCTCAGGAGTTTGAGGTTGCTGTGAGGAAGGCTGATACCACTGCATTCTAGCCTGGGCAACAGAGTGAGACTCTGTCTCAAAAAAAAAAAAAAAAAAGAGAGAGAGAGAGAATTTATTAGGTCTTCTGAAGAACAAGATATTAGTGGGCAATCAAGGCAATGGAAATAGCACGTAATAGCCTCTACTAGAATTTAACAGAATGGGAAAAATGTGTCTCTGGACAGTGTTACATGTTTTCTTGTATCTGCTTAAGAGACCTTCATTACAAACCCTCTTTCAGGTAAGAGATAGCTTCTGTCTACTGGGTGGCAAAGGCTAGAAGTAGGGCTACAGAGATGAGAGAGAGTAGGGTAATATACTGTAGTCATAGTCTTCTCACTTTAAACAACTCAAAACAAAGAAATAGTTTCCATTAGCCCTCCCATCTAGAGGCTCCAATGAGGCCCCCTGGGCAGTGTAAAGAATGAGTAAGTACAAACCTCCCCTCCCCTCAGGCCCTCGCCACTCCCTGGCCCTGGGTTCATCTCTCTGGGAGGGAGCTTCCCTGGCCACCCAGGCTGGGAGCAATGTTCCCCTCTGGAGGGAGTGCTTTACCCTCCCTCTTCTAGCTGTTTTCCTTGGGTTAGAGAGGGCTGCAAATTGAGAATAAGTATTGGGTTCCTATTTTGATCTGTTAAACTAAGAAAAATACTCTTTTATCTTTTTCCCTGCAGTCCTTAGAGAGTTTTGCTCCTGAAAGTGAAATGGAAATTCTGGCTCCAAAAGCCACCTAGGAAGATGACCCTAGCCCGCCCAAGAAGCCACGCCCACTTCTCTCCTGCAGAAGAGAGCTTGGCCAAAAGCAACAGGGCTGAGGTGGTGCAGGAGAGAAGTGAAGGGGTGAGAAAGTACATTAAGATTTTTAAGTTGCTTCTTCTTCACTGAGTTCCCTTTCTCAAGGTAAGTGAAGATAAGCAGTTGGAGAACGAAAAATCTATTGAGAAATAGTCAAAACACCGGGATCCTTCTTAGAAGGCAAGGATGTCAGAAGGGTAGGGAGGAGAACCTTAATCTATTTCAAGTAACACCAAAATCTTTAATATGAGGAAGGCTGGATTTAGAGTTGTGTACACTTTCAAATATATTCAGAATATAGAAAAGACAGAAAATGAGTAGATTGCATTACTCTTTTCAGTGTGTTCATTTTCCCAGGCAGAAGGGTGGTAATGCTTCAAGTTACTCTTTTCCCCGTTATACAATATAGAATATAATTAAGGAAGAATCATTACTGGAGTAATGCTCCCCTTATATTAATCCTCTATAAAAATGAATAATCAGTCATAGGAAAAAAGGGGATTAAAATTAAAAGACAAAAACTAAGCTAAAATTAAAAGACTAAACTAAGGCTGAGCAAACGTAACCACAGTTCTGTGGGCTGCAGGAGTACTTGTGTCACAGAGATTCCTTTATGTTCAACTATTTCATCATACTATCGTTCTAATGAAAAGTCTGTCATGCTGTGTGGCTAAATATATTAGTACAAACTCATCTATCCCCTAATCATAAAAAAAAAAAAGAAAAAGAAAAAAATGTATGAAGCCTAAAAACTATTGCATTACTTTTAGTAAGAACTAGACTCAAAATGATACATGTAAATGAGAAACATTGTTTTGATATCTCTTTAAATGACTGGCACTCTCTGCCATCATCACATTTACTATCCAGAAACCTTCATGAAATTATAAAGCCTAACGTCCAAATTAATTGTAAAAGAGGAGATCAAAGTATTTTTTTTTTTTTTTTTTTTTTTTTGAGATAGAGTCTCACTCTGACAAACTGGGTAGAGTGCTGTGGCATCATCATAGCTTACAGCAGCCTCAAACTCTTGGGCTCCAGCAATCCTCTTGCCTCAGCCTCTTGAGTAGTTGGGACTACAGGCACTCACCACCACACACGGATAGTTTCTTCTATTTTTAGTAGAGGTGGGGTCTATCTCTTGCTCAGGCTAGTCTCAAACTCTTCAGCTCAATCAATCCACCCTCTTTGGCTTCCCAGAGTGCTAGGATTACAGGTATGAGCCACCATGCCCGACCAATCAAAGTTTTCCTGTTTCCCAATGATATGATCTTGTATCTGCCAAATCCTAAAAACTCCTCCAAAAGACTTCTGGAATTGATAAATAAATTTAGTAAAGTCTCAGATTATAAAATTAATGTATTCAAATCAGTAACATTTCTACATACTAACAATAGTAAACATGAGAATCAAATGAAGAACTTAGTACCATTTGCAATAGTTGCAAAATAAATAAAATAAAATAAAATACAAAACAAAACCTAGGAATATACTTGACCAAGGAAATGAACAATCTCTACAAGGAGAACTACAAACAAATGGAAAAACACCTTGTGCGTATGAATCGGAAGGTTTAATATTATTAAAATATCCATGCTGGCCAAAGTTATATACAGATTCAATATAATTCCCATCAAAATACCAACATAATTTTTCAAAAATTAGAAAAAACAATGCTAAATTTCACATGAAAGAAAAAAAGAGCCCAAATAGCCAAAGCATTCCTAAATAAAAAACCCCAAATCTGGAGGCATCGTATTATCCAATTTCAAATTATATTACAAAGCTATGGTAATCAAAACAGCATAAAAAAATAGACACATAGATAAATGAATCAGAATAAAGAACCCCAAAATAAAAACACACGTCTACAACCAGAAGATTTTTGATAAAGAAGATAAAAACATACATTGGGGGAAATAATACCCATTCTATAAAAATGATACTGGTAAAATTGGAAAGCCATTTGCAGAAGAATCAAACTTGATCCCTACCTGTCAACATATACAAAATTTAACTCAAGATGGATTAAAGACTTAAATGTAAGACCCAACAACATAAAAATTCTAGAAAAAAACATAAGAAAAATTCTTCAAGACATTGGCTTAGGGAAAGAATTTATAACTAAGATCCCAAAAGCAAATACGATAAAAACAAAAATAAATAAATGGGACATAATTAAGCTAAAAAGTTTCTGCACAGCAAAATAAAAAACTGACATTATAGTCAACCTCCAGAATGGGAGAAATTATTTGCAAACTATACATCCAACAAAGGATTAATATCCACAATCTATAAGGAATTTATATTTTATAAGGAATTCAAACAAATGAACAAGAAAAATAACAAATAACCCCATTGAAAAATGGCCAAAAGACATGAAAGAAGCATTTTTCAAAAGAAGATATACAAATAGCCAAAATACATGTAAACAATGCTCATTATCCCTAATCATCAGGGAAATGCAAATTAAAACAACACTGATATATGACTTACCCATGTTAGAATGAACATTATTTAAAATGTCAAAAAATAACATACCTTGGCATGGAAGTGGCAAAAAGGCACCACTTTATATGCTGTTATAGTGGGAATGTAAATTAGTACAACCTCTTTGGAAAATGATATGTAGATTCCTCAAAGAACTAAAAGTACACCTATCATTTAATTCAGCCATGGAGTACCCAAAGGAAAAGAAGTTTTTGGGGGTTTTTTTGAGACAGAGTCTCACTATGTTGCTCTCTGTAGAATACTATGACATCACAGCTCACAGCAACCTCAAACTCTGGGGACTAAGCAATTCTCTTGCCTCCGCCTCCCAAGTAGCTGAGACTACAGGCACCTGCCGCCAACACCCAACTTTTTTTCTTTTTTTTTTTTTGCAGTTGTTTAGCTGGCCCCGGCTGAGTTCGAATTCGCCACTCTCAGTGTATGTGGCTGGCGCCACAACCACTGTGCTATGGGTGCCGAGCTGAAAAAGAAGTCATTATATCAAAAAGACATTTGCAGGGCCAGGTGTGATGGCTCACTCATGTAAGCCCAGCACTTGGGAGGCCATGGCAGATGGATTGCCTGAGCTCACAAGTTCTAGACCAGCCAGTAGTCCCATAGCTCACAGCTACTTGGGAGGCTGAGGCAAAAGGATCACTTGAACCCAAGAGTTTGAGGTTGCTGTGTGCTAAGATGCCACAGCATTCTACCAAGGGTAATCAAGTGAGACTTTGTCTCAAAAAAAAAAAAAAAAAAAAAAAAAAAGACATAAACACTCTAGCATATTTATTGCAGCACAATTCACAGTTGCAAAGATACAGAGTCAATCCAAGTGCCCATGAACTGGTGAGTGGATAAAGAAAATGTCCTATATACATACATACCCCCATGAAATACTACTCAGCCATTAAAAAGAATGAAATAATGTCTTTCATAGCAACTTGGATGAACTGGAAGCTATGAGCCTAAGTAAGCATAATATTAGTCTTTCTTTATGCTAGTATAACTATTTGAGTGACACTAAAAGCCCTGACTTCACCACTATGCAATTCATCCATGTATCAAAAAACTACTTGTGTCCCCTAAATCTATTAAAAAAATTTTTAAATACAAAAAAAAACTATAAAATCTAAAAAAATGAGAAAGGCCAGTAAAAATTCCAGCAGATATATTTTAAGACTTGATTTTTTTTTTTTTTTTTTTTTTTTTTTTGTGCAGTTTTTAGCAGGGGCTGAGATTGAACCAGCCACCTCCAGTACATGCAGCCGGCACCCTACTCCTTTCAGCCACAGGTGCCACCCCTATCCTATAATTTTTAAATGCAAATAATATTAACTACTAAGTGATACTTCAGTTGAAATACAAAATAGTAAAAAGAAATGCAGGGGCTCGGCGCCTGCAGCTCAAGTTATAAGGTGTCAGCTGCATACACTGGAGCTGGCAGGTTCAAATCCAGCCTGGGCCTGCCAAACAATAATGATGACTACAACCAAAAAACAGCCCGGCGTAGTGATGGACGCCTACGGTCCCAGCTACATGGGAGGGTGAGGCAAGAGAATCACTTAAGCCAAGAGCTGGAAGTTGCTGTGAGCTATGACGCCACAACACTCTACCCAGGGCAACAGCTTGAGGCTCTGTCTAAAAAAAAAAAAAAAAAAAAAAGAAGAAAGAAGAAAGAAGAAGAAAGAAGAAAGAAGAAGAAGAAAAGATCAATATTCCCAATTAATATGAATGGTTTAAACTGTCCTCTAAAGAGGCACAGGTTGGCAGACTGGATACAAAAACGCAAGCCAGATCTTTGCTGCATACAAGAATCGCATCTTACATTAAAAGACAAATTTACACTCAAGGTGAAGGGATAGTCATCTATATTCCAGGCAAATGGAAATCAGGAAAAAGCAGGTGTTGCAATCCTCTTCACAGACACAATATGCTTTAAACCAACCAAAATAAGTAAGGACAAAGATGGACACTCCATATTTGTTAAAGGTAATACTCAATATGAGATTTCAATTATTAATATTTATGCACCCAACCAGAACGCACCTCAATTTATAAGAGAAACTCTAACACACATGAGCAACTCAATTTCCTCCAGTTCCATAGTACTTGGAGATTTTAACACCCCTTTAGCAGTGCTGGATAGACCCTCCAAAAAGAAGCTAAGCAAAGACATTTTAGATTTAAACTTAACCATTCAACATCTGGATTTAGAAGACATCTACAGAACATTTCATCCCAACAAAACAGAATACACATTCTTCTCATCAGCCCACGAAATATACTCCAAAATTGACCACATCCTAGGCCACAAATCTAACCTCAGCAAATTTAAAAAATACAAATTATTCCCTACATCTTCTCAGACCATCATGGAATAAAAGTTGAACTTAGTAACAACAGGAACCTGCATACCAATACAAAAACATGGAAGCTAAACAACCTTATGCTGAAGGATAGATGGGTTATAGATGAGATTAAGAAGGGAATCACCAAATTTTTGGAACAAAGCAACAATCAAGACACGAATTACCAGAACCTCTGGGATACTGCAAAGCTAGTCCTAAGAGGGAAATTTATAGCACTGCAAGCCTTCCACAAAAAAATGGAAAGAGAGGAAGTTAATAACTTAAAGGGACGTCTCAAGCAACTGGAGAAGGACGAACATTCCAACCCCAAACCCAGCAGAAGAAAAGAAATAACCAAAATCAGAGCAGAATTAAATGAAATTGAAAACAAAAGAATTATATAACAAATAAATAAATCCAAAAGTTGGTGTTTTGAAAAGGTCAGTAAAATAGATAGACTTTTGGCCAACCTAACCAGGAAAAAAAGAGTAAAATCTCTAATTTCATCAATCAGAAATGGTAATGATGACATAATAACAGACCCCTCAGAAATTCAAAAAATTCTTAAAAAATACTACAAGAAACTCTACTCTCACAAATATGAAAATCTGAAAGAAATTGACCATTACCTGGAAGCATGCCACCTACAAAGACTTAGCCAGAACAAAGTGGAAATGTTGAACAGGCCTATATAAAGTTCTGATATAGCATCAACTATACAAAATCTCCCTAAAAAGAAAAGCCCAGGACCAGATGGCTTTACATCAGAATTCTACCAAACATTTAAAGAACAAGTAGTACCTATACTACTAAACCTCTTCCAAAATACAGAAAAAGTAGGAATATTACCCAACACATTCTACAAAGCAAACATCACCTTCATCCCCAAACCAAGGAAAAACCCAACAAGAAAAGAAAATTATAGACCAATATCACTAATGAA
>CAUYPK010013447.1:0-32460 GCA_963574355.1 Loris lydekkerianus | reverse complement strand
ATGTATAGAGTACAAAATTCTCCATCGATCAGTATATACCACGACACAGTAGAATAAATATTTATTGAGATATGGAGCTACAAAAACACATGACATTAAAACGGACAAAACTTTTGAAACAACCTAAATATTTTATTTTATTTTATTTTATTTATATTGCCAGGGCATCACAACTCACAGCAGCCTCCAGCTCTTGGGCTAGAGCAATTCTCTTGCCTCAGCCTCCAGAGTTGCTGGGACTACAGGCGTCCACCACAACGCCTTGCTATTTTTGTTGCAGTTGCCACTGCTGTTTTAGCTGGCCGGGGCCTGGTTCGAACCTGTCACCCTCAGTCTATGGGGCCGGCACCCTACTCACTGAGCCACAGGCACCACCTTTCTTTTAAAAAAGAAACCCAGCACAAAAATTTAATGTTAGAAGGAAAAGGTGCAATGGGGAAGGTTATTTAAGAGTTCTTTATTCATCAACAAGGCAGCAGACATTTCTAGGTAGCGTCTGTGCAGTCCAAGAGAGAAAGTGGATTTGTTGGTATTATACATGATTAGGAAATAGTAACATCAATAATTACTGTGAGCAGATTTTGTATGGCATAATTAATGTCCTCAAACTATTTAGAAATTCTTGGATGAAGGAAAATACAGAAGTGGGGATTTTTGGTGTTGAAAAGATAAAAGCAAACCACATTTGAAATAATGTTACGAAACATCATGTTTTATGAACATAGATTGGCAAAACATCAGGACACAGCTGGTGATTACAGATGCTCTTTTCAGTAACTACTTCAGAGCCAATGAACCCTGGATAAGGAAGCCTGTCAGGACGAATCAGAATGCAGGTCACCACCCTGACAGTGACTTACCAAATCGCATGCCCGTCCTGGAGATTTCCTTCAGTATCTTAGGAAGTATTTGGCTAAATGGAAACCACACAGCAATGTGTGGGCCTGAATATTTAACATCAAAATCAAGCTTTGGCAAGATGTGTTGGCATTGCTCATAAATATGCTCTCAGTTCTCCGGATTAAGAAGCAAAAAAATAAAAAATCAGGAACTCGTTTGAAAATTAGTGTTTACTACAACGTGTTTTACATTAAGATAATTTTGCAGGGGAAAAAAAAAAACTCCACCATTTTAAATCAAAGTATGCAGAAAGGGAATAACCTACTAAGCTATCGTATCAAATATAAAAATATTACTAAATAACTGTTTCTGAAACTTATGGTCTAGTTTATCACATATTAAATTATTAATGTCTCTGTTGGAGGAGACATTTTAAATAAAACATTTAAGCTGCACATCTCAGAAATCTATTTTTGCAACTGATATACCAAAGCTATAAAACGGCACACACATTACCATTCTTTCAGATATTCAGCCTTTTCATTAAGGAAAAAAGAAGAAAAGGCAAACCCCACATCAAGCCATTACTAGTGATCTGACCTTTGCTCAAAAAGATCCATGTTTCAACATAACCCTCTTGCACCCCTGGGAGTGCTGAGGCCAGAGGGCAACCCTTTCTGTTAATGGCGGGACATGATTTGGGAACATTGTGTCAGTGGCTATTTCAATTAGTACCAAGAGTCAATTTTTGGACCAAGGACACAAATAAGTAGCTATCAAGATAATTAAATTAGATAACAAATTAGAAATTGATAAGTCACATATAAAACAACCTTCCGTCACTACAGTAGAGACACATTCAGGCTTTAAACAAGTTATTCTGGTTGAGGTTGATAGAATATGCTTAGAATATATCAAAGAAAACCCACCCTTAGGGAAGACATTTTCTGTTTTCCTTGCTTTCAGTTTCTCTGTGCTTTCACATTTTTTCCGCCCATTTCTGATGTTCTTCCTTACATTTACCTGAATATTACCTTTTTCCATTTTCTAACCGTAGGAATAATTTCATAACTTGAGGGTTTTTTTGTTTTTTTTTTTTTTTAATGTTTCGTATTTCTTTAGAGAATGAAAAAGTCTTGTCATTTATGGAGCACCTTTTCATGGAAACCACTCAGTACTGTTCCTCGTATAGACTTGAAATGAGAGGCATTACTGGGAGCCTCATTGTGTGTGAGGTAGCATACAGTCTAGCGCAATGAGCCGTCACACACCAAAATGCACACACTGGCAGAATCGCAAAGTGACGGGCGATGTTCTCAGTGACCTGTAGGTATTCTGTATACTTTTGAGCTAAGGAGACTTTTTCTTTTTGCAGTTTTTGACCAGAGCCGGGTTTGAACCCGCCACCTGCGGTATATGGGGCTGGCACCCTACTCCTTTGACCACAGGCGCCACCCAGGAGCCTTTTTTATAGTGAGACTTTTTTGATGTAAGGGCTATAGGGATAAAAATTAGTGAACAATATGTAATTAGCTATTGTAGATAAATGGGCGTTTTCTTTAACTGGTTTTTGCTTCAATCAGACACACAGATACCGGCCCCTACACAGCTGACTTAAAGACAGCAGAAAAACTGCACTAGATGCCAAAGCAGGTGTAAATCTTCACTGATACACCAGGTTTACATCGCTGTTGCCCAGACAAATTGGTCATGCTTATTTTATTTGTTCTCACAAATCACTCTCTTAATTAGCATGATAGTTTTGTTTTGCAAATAGTAGCTCCAACCGAGTGCACAGTTTCAAATGGAATATTCAGAATGTTGGTAATGAATCCTGCCAGCCATCTTCCTTAACTAGAAATGGAGGAGAAAAAAATGCAGTTTACAAAGATCTTTCAGTTTTACTTTTAAGTTTGTGTTCTTAAGAAATATTTAGGAAGAACTAAAGGTTGAGTATTGTGTTACTGATAGGTATGTGATTAGTGTTGTGTGGGATACTCTTTCTAGAGGAACAAAGGGACTTTGGGTTCTCCCAGCCATGGGTTTATAGTCCTTGAGGCTTTCGGCCCAATTTTTTTTTTTTTTTTTTTTTTTTTTTTTTTTGAGACAGTCTCACTTTGCCAACCTTGATAGAGTGCCATGTTGTTATAGCTCATAGCAACCTCAAACTCTTGGGTTCAAGATATCCTCCTGCCATAGCCTCCCAAGTAGCTGAGACTATAGGCACCTGCCACCATGCACCCATCTACTTTTAGAGATGAGGTCTTGCTCTTGCTCAGGCTGATCTCAAACTTCTGAGCTCAGGAAATTCACTCGCCTGGGCCTCACTGAGTGCTAGGATTGCAGGCATGAGCCACTGCGCCCGGCCCTCTGAGCTTTTTTAATGCAAGTGAGATTTCTGGTGTTTCCATACATCAGAGTCAAATGAAATTTTGTCTTGAGACTCGAGGGAAGAAAGAATTAACATCCATTATTACTTAAGAATGAGCATAGTCCCTGCTTCAAAACACATGAAACTCTGTTATGAAATTTAATTTTGTTTTCCAATTAATTTTCTCCAATAGCACAACTTTTTGAAAGCTTAGTATTTTATCAGCAAGGAAGTAAAATCCTTTATTCCTGCTTCATATCTTTACATCCAGCTCCTTGAATTTGAGGGAAGGATTAGGGAAGGAAGTAATAAATAGGTGACTGATTTTAAAGACAGAGTGGTGATGGCAGTAAGCAGTAAAGGGATAAAAGAAATAACAGAGGAAAGGTTTGGAGAGATAAATGGTTCATTTTTGTATATGTTGAATGTGTTGTCAGCATATTCACCGGAAATCGGAACAATGGAGGTGGTTTTTAGAGAGAATTCAAAGCTGGAGAGGTCGATTCCACTGCATGAAAATGACCATTGATATCGTGGAATGGACCAGCCTGGGGGTACAGCAAACAGAAAGAGAGAGAGAAAAGATGAGAAATAATTTGGAGAACTCCTCAATGCACATGGAGAATTCATTTTTCAGTCAACATAAAGGAAACCCAGCAGGACCAGTTCTTACAAGAAATGAGGAGACCAAGAAAGGGCCACTCAGCTTACTGCATTAAGCTCTTAGAAAATTGTTTGAGAATGTGGTAAGACTTAAAGCCAAGTTGCTGGGCATTGAGAAGGTGGTGTGAAGAGAGGGATGAAACTGAGAAGGGTAGAGATGGAATGTGGTATAAATAACTCAACTGAATAGGAAGGTCAAGGAAATGTTATTAAACTGAGATAAATCCACCCAGCGGTGAAGGAGGCATTAATAATACAAAAGGAAACTAACTCAGGGAGTGACGTCCTAATTACAGATCCAGAATGAGCTGGAGTGGACTGGTGGGTGTGCGGGCAGGTGGACAGGGGAGTGTATATGATTTCAGACACAAAAAACAAGCACCTCTTCCTTCCTCTTGGGCCACCCTGAGGTTTGTGGACACTCAGTCCTACCAAAGGTGTTGGACTTACACTGTGTCATCCTCAGCCTAGTGGGTGACAAGTAATTTGTTTCTGACGTCAAAAATAACCCGTTAAATCTCCTGATAATCACAAAAGCATTTGAAGTCATAGACAGTTACGTGAAAAGCTCACCCCCACGTGCATTGGGAAGAATATGAGCTCATTCCTGACCTGACAAAAATCTGAGATGGTTCTTATCTGTACATGCCAAGCATTCACTCAGAACCTACTGACAGGTCTGGAACTATGGGGTTTCAGATCCCCATGTGGAGGTGCCTTCCAGCTGGCAGCTCCCCCTAGAGGTGGGGGGATGCCTCTGGCTCTGCACAGTCCAGTTGGAAGCCTGTGGCCAGGTTATTTTCCATGCCCCTTAGAGGGCGCTATCTTCACTTTTGGGACCTTCCTAAGCTATCAAGTCAACTTTTAGTGTAATTTCTCTCCCCATGGCTTCAACTTATTTCATGAAGTCGGAATTCAAGTGAAAGTAGCAAACTGAATTCAATCAAGTTAACCCTTATTCTTTCGCCTTTCTAGCACATTGCACAATTCTACTTAATTCATCATTAGCACAGTTGCTCCATAAAAACGGGACACACACCTGTTGTACTCATCACTTTATGCCACAGCACATAGGGATCATAGGCCCTAGTGCATATGATAACATGAGTGCACGTATATATCTCATTCATCTTTTTATTCCCTGTAGGCATAGTAAGTACCTTTCACGCATTGTATGTACACTGTAGAAATATTTGAATGAATCCATTCTTGACATTGAAGTTCACTTGAGCACTGCTCCCCCATTCATGCTAACTCTCTTTAACCATGATGCTTCTTCCTACTTTGCACTCACCTAAAAATTAACCTCACATGTGATGCTTACGTCTTCCCTCGGGTGCTTTCTCAGTCGAGCCAGCGTTCTGGAGATAGGCTGCAAAGGCATTTCGAGCTTTTTTTAGATGAGGTTGTAGGAAGTTAATAGCTACACTGTCCTTTAGTCCAGCTGGTCAATAACTGCATACCGTGAGCGGTCAAAGTTTACATGTCGGCAAGAATTCTGGAGCGGCGCACCATCGTTCTGGTGCTTTCTTTGCCATTGGAAAGCAATTGCTTTGAACACCCCTCCCCCCCCCAAAAAAAGAACGATTACAGAAGTTTGTACCTTTTAAAGGCAATCTCTGCATCTTGTTTAGTGTGAGAACAGTCTATAAAATGTGGTGTGGCTTGCACTACAGTTGCATACTGTGTTAGATCTAATTTCAGAATGCCTCAATTACCCATTATTTTATCACTTTTTTTTTAAATGTACCCAACAATAATGTTGAAACTGCAGTTCTCTTGAAGACTGCTGTTGATGCCTACTGATTGCACCAAGCAGTATACTATATACTCTCCTTTGAGTATAAATACTTATTTATTTTATTTATTTATTTTGAGACAGAGTCTCACTCAGTCACCCTGGGTAGAGTGCTGTGATAGATCCAAAGAAAGCTCATAGCAACCTCAAACTCTTGGGCTCAAGCCATCCTGTTGCTTCAGCCTTCTGAGTAGTTGGGACTACAGGTACCTGCCACAACTCCTAGATAGTTTTTCTATTTTTACTAGAGAGAGAGTCTCCCTCTTTTTGTTTAGTCTGGCCTTGAACTCCTGAGCTCAAACAATCCACCTGCCTCAGCCTCCCAGCAAGCCAGGATCACAGGTGTGAGCCACTGTGCCCAACCTGAGTATATGTACTCACAGGACATGGAGAGCAATCTGAAGTCTCCTAAGTTCTGTGTGACCGCATAAAGTGCTCAATATAGTGCGTCTTCCAAATAACTGAAGCCTACTACTTTTAATAACTAAAATCTTCCCTTTATTACAATTAATATTTAATCATCTCCTGCTTTCTTTACAGTGTATTCAAATGATAATTGAGCCTTATTTCATGGCTTGAGGCCATCTATTTGCAGTGATTATTTCCTTGGGTTAGTAACACATAAAGAATCAAGTACCTCTATATTAAATAACTCCAGATTGTTAAAATATTTTAGTCCATTTTTATAATATTCCAGCTACATCCTTTCTGGTCATCTATGATTTTTCACTTCTACCAATGCACCCTTGCTGCTGTTATTTTGTTGTCCATCGGTGGTGCAGAGACCTTCTGATGTGGGCCAGCCAAATTCTAGGTTTAGGGATTTACTAGCTACCTAGACTAAGAAGTTGGGGAATTTTTATCTCCCACAATTCTTCGATGATCTCATGTTTTCCTGGGAGTTACATAGATGGAAAAGGCATATGGTCGGCCTTCTTTCTACCTGTGTAATTTCCCTGGTACTTACCCTGAGCTACAGTGAGTTAGTGGCACATCGGCCTGTGTGCATGTGCTCTTGAGCCTTGCGGCCATCCTGTGCACCTACCATACTCCACAGCGAGTGCTTCCTCATCCCAAATCATTCGCAACTCAGAGTAGCTGTGAAAGCTGAAAAGAACATTTATAACTTGCTCCAGATCTTCCAGCCAATCAGTGACAGAGCAGAATCTAAACATAGGTCTTTGTAAAACCTTACAGTGAAGTAGATCCTTGCCTCTTCTACCCTTCAAAGAACATACAAGTGTTTGTAAAACCCTTTCCCACAAGCCTAGTTGAAGGAGATTGCTTATTATCACTGAAAACATTTAATAGCTGAAATGCCAGCGTTGGTTCGTTCCATGAACTCTTATTTCAAGATTTGAGATGCCACACACCACAATTCAATCCTCATTCCTGGAAATATGGTGGAAAGATATGGCCAGCATTGCTATCTCCAAATTTTCACCTGCCCAAAGCCTTCCAGCCTCACCTCTGTTACCCATCTTTGATGGGTTCAAGGGCTATCTACTATCTAGTATGGAAGCCACCAGCCACCACATTTGGCTTTTTGGTTTTCTTTTCTTTTCTTTTTATTTTCAGTTGAGATGAATATGAGGGTACAAATGATTAAGTTTCATTGTTTGTGTATCTAAGGTAAAGTTCAAGTTGTAGTTGAGGCAGTTGAGCTCTTCATCTTGGGGGTGTGCTGTACACCCTCACAATGTGTCCATCAGGTGATAGCTTACCAGTCCCCTCCTATTTCCTCCTCCCCAACCCCCACTTGAATATACTTGTGTTAATTTCTCAAATGGGCAGGTAGTTATTTTTCTATTAGATTCATATTGGTATTGAGTATATTGGATACTTGCATTTTCATTCTTATGATACTTTACTAAGAAGAATGTGGTTTTCAATTAATTAAAATTTAAATGAAACTTAAAATTCAGTTCCTGCATTGAATTAGCCACCGTCAAGGGCCCAACAGCCACCTGTGGCTACCATATTGGACAGCTTCAATGTGGGACACTTCCATTGTGGTGGCAGTTCTGCTGGGCTGCACTTGGCATATATATATATACAGTCTTTATCACTATGTACAATTTGGGACCTGATTTCTTAGTTGGTCCAGTGTGGTACATGGGCCAGGATCTCAGATAAGCTGTAAAACTTCCTCTGGCCTTTCAGCATGAAGCCTGGGCTGAGCCGGGCACCAGCTGCTTCTCGGCCTCCTGGGCTCCACCCCCTGTCTTCCTTCCTTTTCATCTCTGTCTTAATCATATGGGAAACAGGAAATAGAAAAGAATGGAGACCCGAACACCCAGAAGCTATCCCAGAAAACCCTGGCAGCAGAGATGACAGAGAGAAGAGGCCTGAGAGGGAGAAAGCGAGATTACTCTAGACTAGTGCTTTTCAACCTTTATTATCTCATGGCGCACTTGTACTTATAGGTAAACTTCCACAACACGCTTAAATTATGTTGATTTAAAAAAAAAAAGAGTAAAAGAAAAGAATATACTTACTATGCTCTGAACTTCTTTCCAAAATAATTTGACAAATAAATGATCTTTAAAAATTTTCATGGCACACCTAAGATCCTCTCAGAGCAGCTGAAAATCGCTGCTCTAGAAGATTTTAGCTTCTTCCATGTAAGTTTCTTGGCCAGGTGGAGGTGGCTCATCACTGTTTTCCCAGGACTCTGGGAGGCTGAGATAGGAGGATCACTTGAGCCCAGAAGTTCAAGATCAGCCAAAAGAACAGAGAGAGATCCCATCTCTACAAAAAATACAGATGTGTGGTGCATGCCTGTAGTCCCAACTACTCAGGAAGATTGCTTGAGCCCAAGAGTCTGAGATTGCAGTGTGCTATGATGATGCCACTGCCCTCTAGCCTGGGTGACAGAGCAAGACCTTATCCTTTAACAAAAAGTTTTTTAACTTATCACTTATAACTGATGACTCTATTTTGACTTTAAAACCTGCCAACACTTTCCTTTTGGAATGAAATAAGAGATGGGCAACTTTTAGGGAGCAGTAATTTTTAAAGCATGCAATAATTTGGCATTGTTAGGCTTTGAAATCATCTGAGTGACTTGGCACCAGCAATTTTTAAAAAGAATGAGGTAGCATAGGATGGGAAATGTCAGAGTATATTGGAAATAGGAATGGTTTTACTTCATAATCTGTTGTAGTTTTATATAAAATCTATGTATATTTATACTGGTCACTGGATAAAATGTTTTTATTGTAGGCTGTGGTCTAAGTTTGAAAAATCCTGTGTTAGAACTGTAGTTAACACAATATGTAGTATTCTTTTTTAATTCCTCGTCTCTGTTCATGATGGTGTTACACTTGCTTTGTCATATGTTTTATGTCATCCCTTTTTGTGCATCAGAACCATGAGAAACAAGCGCTTTATTTGGGTGTAACTGGGTGTAGGAAACAGATGATGCTCTCGGATTTTAAATCAGAGTCACAAATTTGGTAGAAGAATCACAGAACAGTTTTATTGTGAAATTTACAGATTCGGGTATAGGGAATCCTTTCTGGTTGGTTTTATGGGGGGGAAATATTGTACATGCATCCTTGCTGGGAGGCACAGACACAGAATGTAAATTATAGAAGAAAGTTAAAGAGGCCAGGCACCGTGGCTCGTGCCTATAATCCCAGCACTCTAGGAGGCTGAAGCAGGAAGATCACTTGAGCTCAGGAGTTTGAGACCAGCCTGAGCAAGAGCCACACCCTGACTCTGCAAAAAATAGAAAAATTATCCAGTTGTGGTGGGTCACACCTATAGTTCCAGCTACTGTGGAGGCTGAGGCAAGAGGATAGCTAGAACCCAGGAGTTTGAGGTTGCAGCGGACATCATGGTACAACTACACTCTAGCCCAGGCTATAAGTAAGACTGTGTCTCAAAAAGAGAGAAAGAGAAAGTGAGGCGGGGGGGGGGGGGGGGAGGAGAGGAAGGGAGGGAGAAAGAAGGGAGGGAGGGAGGATAGAAGGGAGGGAAAACTAGTTAAAAATGGGAGAAAGAGGAGCACGTCTCTGACAGCGTAGGTCAGAAATTCTTTCTTTTTTGTTTTTTGAGACAGTCTCACTTTGTCACTCTCGGCAGAGTGCCGTGACATCACAGCTCACAACAACCTCAAACTCTTGGGCTTAAGTGATTCTCTTGCCTCAGTCTCCCAAGTAACTGGGACTACAGGTGCCTACCCTAATGCCTGGTTATTTTTAGAGACAGGGTCTTGCTCTTGCTCAGGCTGAGCTCGAACTCTTGAGCTCAAGCAATCCACCCACCTCAGCCTCCCAAAGTGCTAGGATTACAGGTGTGAGTCACCTCACCGGCCTCAGAAATTCTTATTCATTCAAGGTCATGGGATACTTTTTTGTCTGGTGCTGGCATCAGGGCTAAGGAAACAACGATGAATGTGACAGGCTCCCTGTCCTCACAAAACTGACTTCATTATTCCAGGGTGAGGAGAGAGAACTCCAGTAAGCAAAAATCTGCAAGGCAGCATGAGTCTGAGACCGCTGAGCCCAGACATACCAAGGGTGTTGTTACCCTTGGGACCTTGGCTTGTCCCAGCCAGGATCTTCTGCCCCCTACAACACTCTTGTCCTCCCCACCAAGTTTGAAAACCTCAGGCCTTGTTAATGCATGTTCTTTTGTGAGTTTCCTGAGATTGATGCACAGCTATTCCCAGGATTTACAAAGAACTGTAAAATGAAATTTTACGATTTAGTTTGAATCTTTTGTGTAATCATCATGTTCATGACTCAGCATCAGTTTTTGCATGTTGCATTCATACTCAAAGGCTGGGTGTTTTGTTTTGTTTTTTTCCCCTGCTGAAAGAATTGCCAACAAGAATAAATTGAGTGGGGTGAGCCTTCATAAGGTTACCTTTTTTCTTCACTTAGGTATTTATAGTAAGATGATTAAATATGTAGAAGCTGTTCTTTCTTTCCTTTCATACAAACCAGAGATATAGGAATTTACCAAGTGCCTGGGCGGTGATTTGGTCTAACAAGGAGAGCACGGAGGTGGCAGGGGCCAGCCTGAGCTCTGGGAGGCTGCTGCTCAAAGTGGGGCCACCCGGCGCCAGCAGCCACCCTCCTGGTGAGGACTTGAGGCAGGGCTACAAGGTGTAACCTTCTCCTGCAGGGCCTCGACCAGTGACTCTCGTCCATCACTTCAGAGTTTCCTCCTGGGAACACTTGCAAAAAGTCCTTCCCTTCTAACTCCTTACCCCCGGTTGGCCATAGGGTTCCAACATAAAAATTATACCTATGATTTGACCATGAGCAATGTGTTGATGAGCACAGAATACAGGAAATTGTGAATATCCAGGAAAATCCAAGACATGTAGCTGCTTTATAAAATATGAGATTTAGGCCGGGTGCTGGGGCTCACACCTGTAGTGCTAGCACTTTGGGAGGCTAAACCAGAAGCATCACTTGAGGCCAGGAATTCTAGACCAGCCTGAGCAAGAGCAAGATGCCATCTGTGGCTCAAAGGAGTAGGACGCTGGCCCCATATACTGGAGGTGGCAGGTTCAAACCCAGCCCCTGCCAAAAACTGGAAAAAAAAAAAAAAAAAAAAAAAAATATATATATATATATATATATATATATATATATATATATATATATATATGAAAATTAGCTGGGTGGTGGCATGTGCCTGTAGTTCCAACTACTGGGGAGGTTGAGGCAGGAGGATCACCTGAGCCCAAGAGTGAGGTTGTGGTGAGCTATGATGGCACCACTGCACTGTACTGCAGCCCTGGTGACAGAAGAAGACCCTGTCCCCCCGCCCCCCAAATTTTAAAACATAAGAAATTTAATCATCTGGTTTAAGGTACATCTGTGGCCTTGATTCAGGTGCCTTCCGTGGGCTTGCCCTCTGCCTGCTGAAAGACGGTCTCAGCTTGCAGCTCGGGTGTGAGTCACAGCCCCTATGGGCTGTGCTGAATGGTGTATTTTAGAAATGAGCTGAAATCACAGGTTACACGTGTGTGCTGAGTGGGCAGTGTTGTCTCTGCCGCCTCCTGGCTGTACAAGGTCCCACCACCTGACTCTCAGTTCACGAGGCATCTGTGTGTCTCCAAGTGGCCAGAACCTTCCTCCTGAGCTCGTTGTATCAACCCTGTTGCTGGTGCCGTGAGAGTGGAAAAACAAAAATTAGTATAAACAAACACATATACATATACTCATCTTTAAAGGGTGTGTTGTGTCTAAGGATGAAAGAAGGAGAAAAACTATGAAAAGCAAAAATACCCAAAGGGTCATCTTCTCCCCGAAGCACCCCCCACGTCAGGGTACCTGGTGCCTCCACTTCCCAAGTGTTTCTGGGGTTCTGTGGAGCAGCCCCCAGCCTCTTACGGGGTCCCTGCAGGTGGGTGAGGCTTTTCCGTTTCCTGGTGCACTAAGTTTCATCTACACGCCTTCCACCCTCTAAAATCTTGTCCTTCTTCTGTATCTTTTCCTCTGCTGTTGTTTGTCCTTGTGGGTTAAAGACTTCTGATCTCTTTGTTGTCCCGTTAGTGGGGTGCAGATGAGATCCAGGGATGCAGATGAGATCCAGGGATGCAGGCATTGTGTTCAGGCTGTCGTGTTTATTTGGCCGTCTCGGAATGATCAGAACTCGGTCCAGAGACTGTCTGCACCGCTGGCTTTGCTTCCCCCACCTGCCTGGCCTCTCAGAGTCTCACCTCTCACCTCTCTCAACCTGACTGATTTATCTTCTTCACTCCAACCCCCACCCCAAATTTAGGGGTCCTATGAAAATGCACCTGGCCTGGTCTCCATCATTTCCTTAAAAAATAAATAAATGAATGAAATGAAAGATCACACCCTCCTATTTTCACCAAGAAGTGTACTGTGTGTATTACCCCTACCCTGAAGACTTGGTTACGTTATGTGACAGTGGAGTACAGGAGCCATCGTCTTATCTCTGCGTTCTCAACAGTGCCTTGCATTTGACAAATAAACGACGACAGTCATTGCTAATAAATAAATGGTAATTGTCGCTACAAATTACAGAAATATGTGACAGCAGTTTTGAGTCTTAATCAGTCTTCCCAAATTAACTAGGAAAAAGGCGCCCTCAGCCCAAACCCATGTGCTCAACAAGGGGGATCATCACTGGAATGGCAGAGAGGAGGAAGGGGCGGGCGTAAAGCCACCTACCGCTCTTCCTCCCTCCATGAGGGATGAGAGGGAGAGAAACAAAATCTTAAGCGTATGTGCTTTAGTTTTCTGTCAGGCAAGTGTGACCTAGGGACTCAGCAATTGGAAGTAGTTTCAACCGCTCGCCTGTCCACCATTCCTTGTTGATGAGGACCATCAGGTAAGGCCTGCCTGCAGTTGTCTGTGTCATCCTTTGTTCAGAATCCAAGCCGGCTCCATTTCATGCATCTCAAAATGAGTCCATTGCTGGGAAAACTACAGCCCGCGTGCTGAAGGGGGTTCACTGGGAAGGTAACATTTGCAGCCTCTCACTGTAACCCCAGCACTCTGGGAGGCCAAGGCAGGTGGATTGCTTGAGCTCAGGACTTTCAGATCAGCCTGAACAAGAGTGAAACCCTGTCTTTCCTAAAAACAGAAAAACTACCTGAGCATTGTGGCGCGCACCTGTAGTCCCAGCTACTCGGGGGGCTGAGGCAAGAGGATCACTTGAGCCCAAGAGTTTGAGGTTGCCGTGAGCTGTGATGATGCCACGGCACTCTACCAGGGGGACAGAGTGAGACTCCTTCTCAAAAAAAAAAAAAAAAAAATTGCAGCCTCCCTTTTCACTGAAACTCCTTGAAGGGGGAATTTCACTCAGCCATGTCCAACACATATTATTATTTCACATTTCTGCCGAGAGCTTTTTGGCGAGGCCTCACTCTCCATTTTCCCATCTTACAGACAGTCCCCACCACAGAGCACCCTGTCATTTCTGTGGCAAGTCTGTCTGTCAGAAGGCTCTAATGGCTTTATGTGTGAGAATGTTAAACTACAATAAATTTATGTACGCATCTGCTCCATTACTGGAGAACAAGTTTTATCTCCTAATAAATTGATGTTTCTTTTTAGTGTCAACTAAAACCAAAATTTATACCCAAGGAAGAGAACCTTAACATTAAATAATTACTTCAATGCCGCTGGTGGTAAGAAAGGGTACTCACAGCCCCGATTCTAAAAAGGCTGGAGCAAGAGAAATGGTTTTTTTCCTCTGTTAATTGTTTCTTGAAAGCGTAATTGCACAAGGGCTTTAATTGAAATAGGAATGAAACTATGCCCTTTGAAAGCAGATACTGTAAATAGTGTCATCGTTTGGTATGACTTATTTAAAGTTGAAGGGTAAAGTGGAAAAAAGAGGTTTGCTTTGGTGGTTTGTCTAGAGTTGCATTTAGATAATGGAATAGACACTTAAAATTCTCTGGACTTTAATGAATATTTAAGCCATCTTTCCTGAAGACTTTGAATTCAACTGGCTGCTAATAAAAGGCACAGTTTGGGCAATGGAATTACATAAATTTGACTTCTTTTTTTTTTTTTTTTTTAATTCAACAGTTTATTTGCACAAAAAACAATGCATTCATCAGGCAGCCCTCAGAACTGGAAGAAGTTCAGAGAGCTCCACTCTGCAACATGAGTGGCAAGCTTTTATAGACCAGACACAGAGGCAAAATAGAGAAATTCTTTCATTAGCTACAGCTAGGTGTTTGCTTGATTGGAATGCGATCCAGTGGAAGGGCCCGAATTAGAGGTTAGTTGGTGGTTTCTGACTGGTTAAGCTAAGTTTCATTCTACTTTTAAATTGAATGAAGTTTTGGGTTGCCTAGGAGCTATAGCTAGTTACAGAAACAATATGAAACTAATGGCCTTTTTTGTTTTAACACCCTGCTCCTTGAACCCAAGAGAAAGCTTGAAGGGAGTCCAACACCTCAGCAGACCAGCCCATGGCTGGTAGTAACCAATGTGGAATTTATCAAGTGACCATGACATAGTACCTCCTTTCAGCAGCAGCAACAGCAGCAAGTAAGATACAGGCAGCTAGGAAGATGCTGGCCTGGTCATGCTCAGCGCTGGCCCACTCACTGTACAGATACTAGGTATTAATTGATATTTGGCTCATTGTATGCTGGGCGCTCTTCTACACACTGAGGATGCTAAGGTGAACCCAAGTCCCTATACTCCTAAAGCTAATTCCAATGGGAGACTGAGCATAGGACGTAATGTAAGGTGGTGGTGAAGTCTACAAAAACAAATCAGAAGGGCCACGTGACCACAAGTGAGGGGAAACGCTAGACAGTGTGGAGACATATGGCCACATTGAAAACAGGGATGACTGAGTTAAACGTGGGTGAGGAGGCTGCCCAACGAAAACACATAAGTGTAACCAGTCAGGGAAAGCCAGAATAAAGAATATTTCGTGAGAACTGCTTGCTGCTTAATTTTCAAAAACCAGTTAATATTCATTTGTATGCTTTACCTCATTTCTTATAAAAAGACATTATGTGTCAGAGAAGGGATCGGAGGCCCAGAAAGGAGAATGTGTGCCTGTCATAGAATCTTCCAGTCACAGGCACGAATTGGGGGATCCGATTCTCACCCCAGCCCCTCTGACCATCTGACCTGAAATTACTGAACTAAAAGGACCCGAAAGATCCCAATGGAACCCCAGATGGGAAAACTGCAGCCCAGGGGAAAGCGCACTAAGCAAAATCACACCATATCCAGGAGACTCGTCTCTAAGCCTGGGGTCTCCGTCCACCATGAGCACACCTCCACTGACAGGGGTCCCTAGGGCTCTAAAATCCCGCCACGAAGCGAGTGTTTTACAGCTTACAAGCTTGCACAGCTGCCTTGGAAACCTTCTGCGGTAGGCAGTCAAGTCCCCGTTGCAACCGAGAAGAAAACTGGGCTTCAGGAAAAGACAGCACCATCGGGGCAAAGCACGTCCGGCCTTGGGTCGCCACTTGAAGGCCGCGCCTGTAGCGAGCCCCTCCACAGCCGCTGGGACCAGGGACCAGCCACCAGCCTACCCCCTGCGACTCCTAAATTTGACTTCTTTTTAAGGGATCTGAATATGGCCAAAGGCTAAATTTTCCCCTTATTTTGTGTTTCCCGTACCTGGAATATGGTATTATTTTAGGGATGATGTGCGTTGAGGACTTCAGTTGGCTGATCCCAGATGGAATGATAAGAAATAGTATTGGGTTTTCTTCAAATTTGTCTTCTATACTGGAAGTTTATTATACAGAGGGGCCATAAAAATTACATTTAAGTGACACACGAACTTTATGGCCACCCTGTCTATGCACACACGTGTGTGAGAGAGCCCCTGTGCATGCATGAGCCATACACATGAATAAGAGACATCTACCCTAATTCAAACAGGGCACAGATTTAGACATTGCCCACCAATTTCTGTGCCTCAGGAAGACTTTAGCTACAGAGGCTTAGCATGTAAGCCAGGCGGGCGTAGGCCTGGGCAGGTGCCTACACATTGGCACTCCCCCAAGTCCACCACTGCCTGGCTTATGACTTTGAGATGTCCCTGGTCTCAGTTTCCTCATCAGTACAGTCAGAGTGTCGGTCTCAATGTTTGCAAAGCTGCCTCACACACCCGGCACGTTTTTAATTCAGTCACCCAGGCACACTGTGTGATCAGCGCCTGCATCTTTCCTCTGCCTGCCCCCACCTCCTGCCGTGCAGTGCCAGTCACAGGCAGTGTCTAGAGACAGGATTGCCAACAGTACAAGTACAGATCTGATATTGTTCTCTGCCAGTTCTGCCAATTAGCTGGCAAATGACTGAATGTTCCTTTTGACAAAGCAAGTTTTTTTGTTAAAAAAATGGTATTTGAATAAAGTTTTAAATGCCATGATAGAGATGAACACTCAGACACTTAACTGAACAATCTGTGATCCCTTGCCTCTAGCACTTTGGAAGACAGTCCTGCCTCACAGAGGCCATTTTGATTAATGATGGATTACACGCATGACTTTTCCATAAGATTATAATACTGTACTTTTAGTATACCTTTACTACATTTATATACACGAATACTTACCATTGCATTCCAGTTGCCTGCAGTCTTCAAAAGAGTGATGTGCTATCCAGGTCTGTAGCCCAGGAGCAGGAGTTTATAACACCTACCCTAGGTGGGTGGTAGACTTGACCACCTGGTCCATGGACGTACACTTAACTCACAATGATGAAATCACCCGTCGTGGTCACCTATCCCCATCATTAAGTAATACGTGACTATAGTTCTAAGTTGTAGGGAATACATTTTTTTTTTTAAGTCTCTGCTACAGAGACTTACTTTTCCAAAGTAAAATAAAGATGCCATGAAAAATCACATAAAAACTACATTGGGTCTCCAGGGTCAAATGAAAGGGTTTAACTAGACAGTGTCCCTCTTCTTTAAGGAATGTGGTCTAAGTCCTCTGCAGACCCATTCTAGGTTTAAAAAAAGGCTGCGGGAAAGGGATAGAAGTGTCACGATATTTAGTTATTAGTGTGTTTGTTTCATGCCAAATTTCTAAAAATTCCTTAGAACTATACACACATATTTTACGGAATCTTGAGTTCCCTTGCCTAAGCAACACATAGGGTTCCTCTAATCCCATTGTGTACTTGAAGTCTACTTGTACTATTAAAATTACTGTAAGGATTTAGAGTTGTTATAGCCTCGTTTATGCGACCCGTAGTTGCTCTATCATAGAGCCAATTCTTTGGTCAGAAACGTAACCTCCAGTTATAACATTGTTCCTGTGGGGAAATCAGATCCACTTTACTGTGTGGTTTCTAGGAACATGTTGTGGTGAAAAGTAGAAGATGCCTGCATTTTTTTTTTTTTTCAAATTTAAGCTTTTCAGCTCTTTATAACATCAGTTACGACTTGGCAAGACATGAACAATGTGTCTTGAATTGAAGTTGTTTATGGATTGAATTTGAGTGTGGTCTCATAGGCCTTTCCCCAAATGCACACAAAATGGATTAAAAAAACTCATACATCAAACTTCAGCCTTAATTTAAAAATTAGGAGGTGCACATATACACATTTGCACTTTCAGAATGAGGATTTTATAAAATGTGTCATAAAAGATCTCTCTTCTGTGCAATGCCAAACAGGTTGATACTCCAAACACAGACTAACGCCGTAGTTATTGGTAACAAATCCTGGATTTTCTCTTAAGAATTTAAAATCTTATTGTTCCTTTGTGCCCCTTCTTCTTGTTAATCAGACTATGTTACTCAGTGAATCTTTAACTTAATATTTGAATTGCTACTAAGAGCCTACAGAGAATTCTATTTCTATGTTATAAGAGGGAAAAAATCAAGTTATTTTGTATTGGGGGGGGTATTTAAATATACTAAAGATGTCCAATCAGCTTTCTTTAAAAAAATTATCTCTTTCATGAGTAATATTGGTTGGGTCTTAGAATCCACATTAACTATAGAGTCTACCTGCAAAGGAAGGCTGGGAAAATGGTGAACTGTTGCCTTGGTCAAGAGAAGGATACAACTTGTTCTTTTCATGAGAAGAGTTTAGCCAAATTATAGAAAGGACAAAGAATCTATTTAAGAGCAGGTATTCATTTCACATCAAGGAAACAGGAAGGTTAATCTTAGAGACTTGGGCTTGGAAAGGATCATCGTGACGGTGACACATCATCGCTGTCATATTTCGTTAATTTAAACACATTTTTAATTTACTTTAGAGCTTCTTGTAATTAGTGAAACTTTAGTGCTCATGGAGGGAATTGGATTGACGGCCCCTAAGGACTCTATTCTTTCTACCTGCAGAGCAGGTACTGCCTGCCAGCAGCTCAGCTATCCCAAGCTGTAGGCCCAGCCTGGAGGAAGCAGAGAATTACATGTTCCGGGGCCCCTCAGCTGCTCCAGCAATGAGCCTTTTACAGCACAGCCCCACAAGTCACCTTGTGTGCTGCTCCCAAAACCTAGCACGTTTTTATATCCCATAGGGTCTCCACTTCATGAGCAACCCAATCTTCCTTTGGGTTTTTCTATTGATGTGATACAACCTCTATGAAAAGTCAAAATAGTCCTCTTCTAAGCAGAGTGTTGGCTGGATTTATGTCCCCTGACCTCGTCCCCTTGTCCATGTTCTCCCACTATGACTCAATCCATTCTCGTGGCTTCAATTACCTGAATACAAGATCTGACAATTTAGTTTGTGAACACATTATAGGAAAATGCGCTACATACCTCATTGCTGAATATCACTATGGTCACCTTGGATGTATTCCCCTTGGGAAACTAAGCACCAATGTGAGCACCTAATCCCCCTCTCCAAGCAATTCTGGAACTCTTTTTTTTTTTTTCTTCCCTGGAATAGCCAATTAGAGCTGTGTTGTATTACCCTATGTGTCCTCAAAATGTCTTCCTTTCAATATACCCTTTATCTTCCAGTAAAGAAAAAAGTTATTGGGGGGCAGATCCAGGTGAATAGAGAGGGTGTTATAATACAGTTATTGGTTTATTGGTTAAATATTCTCCCACAGAGAGCATTGTGTGAGCACGTACATTGTTGTGGTGCAAGAGCCATGAGTTGTTGGCCAAGATTTTCAGTTAAGATTTTCCTGTTTCTCTATTGATGTTTACTTGGTTTGCTGTGCTTCTCAAAGTCTGCCGATGATTTTGATGCACAATTCAATGAATTTTTAGTGTTTTCATTAGTTCTGCTTGTTACTGGCTGCCTTGATCTCTGTTTATCAGTGACGTTTTCTCTCCCCTCAGAAAAGCATTTAATCCATTTGTACACTGCTCTTTTCCTTACAGGATTATCCTCATAAACTTGGACTAACATATCTCTGATTTCACTTGCACCCTTTTAGAAGACATTTACGAATGTTCATTGCTCTAATTCAAGCTCTGACATTCTCACGATAGCACACAGAAACATGCAGCCACAATAATGACCACCGCTCAGCAAGGCAGCACTACACAGCTCTGAGACACTGATGTGCCAGTGTTAGGAACCCTACTGAGTTGTTTGTACGATGCTGCCAGTGTAAGCACAGGGTGGCAAATTCAGGAACTTTATCATCTGACCTTGCAGATGTTGACGGCCACTAATGCCGTATATTCAGTTTCACCTCCGTCCTGAGCTGCAGTCTCTATGTCATTTTTCGTTGTTTACGGAGTGATTATGCAGTGCCTGTTCTGTGCTCAGCACTGGATTAGATGCCTACATAGACCTCATCTCGTATTATTCCATGTACGCATGAAGCCAAATACAGTGTGGCCATAAAGTTCGTGAGCAGTTTAAATAGTCGTAACTATTTAAATTACACTCGTATTATTTCTATTAGAAGAAATGAATTTTGGGGTGAATTTTCTTGTGATCCATTCTTCATGTGAGGAATGGAAATAAATGAGATCATCTCTAGCAGCGCTTTCTCCAGCAATAATTTTAGGAGTCATATGTTCACATAATATATTTTATACTTTATAGAAGGAAACGTATATAAGATAATAGTTTTGAATATGGAGTTGTAAAAATACAGTTGCAAAAATCACATGATAGTCATTTGTTGTGTTGGCCTTTGGCCAAAGCTGAAGATTTATCATTATAGCATAATGATATTTTCCTGGGAATTTAAGCTAATAGAATTTAGAAGTACGCAGCTAAATCCATATTCTTGGGTCTCATTGTGAATAGTAGAGTGTCAGTAGAGAATTCTGTAAATGCCAGAAGGAAGGAAAGACAGCCAGGAAAGGGAGAGGTCTGTTTCACACCCTTCTTGGGATGTCCACCAGATAATTTCCACCTAAAACTGAAAAATCCATTTCAGATTCTCTTTTTTATTCTGTCATTTATTTAAAAAAAAAAAAAAACTCAAACTATCATCAAGTATTTTTATTGCTGTTCCTAATGCTGTTGATTTTTATCAATACCGTACATACACTCACCATTTAAGACAATTTTTAAGATTCATATTTTTATAATTAAAATCTCTGATATCAAGGTGCTTCTTACAATCAGTGTCATTTCAATTAGCATTTTATCTCTGTGTATTAAAGGTTCATAAAATATGTCACCATCAATGGTTTCTTAAATTCAATAATTATAAAAAGTTATGAATTTATCTTATGGTTTCAAAACAGAATAAAAGTTAGACCATATTCATTAACAAAAAACCAAAATAAAACTAGATTCTGGCAACAAAGAGATGAAAGATTCATTCTCTGAAGTTTTTGACAAGTAAAAGAAATTGTGGGTTTGACTTATAAAAAGAAATTTCTTTTATTGGAAAGATGGAGAATCAACACCTTAACCAAATCCATAGTATAATAAACGTGAGAACTAGATGGAAACATTGGTGCAAGTCTTATATTAAGTGTCATATAAATTTGTGTTTATCAAAAACTATCTTCAAGTTTATTAAATGTTCAAATTTCACATGGTGTCATTCCCCATCTGGTCCATGGGCTTTCATACTTCCTTCAAAAGTTCTCTAGACAACATGGTGCCAAGACAGAGAGATGGCATTTTAATGTCAAAACAAAATAACACAGCAGAAACCTATAGAAACAATGTTGCAGTGACAAAACGAAATGTCAACCCGAGGTCTATTGTAGCATAATGTCAAAACAAAATGTCAGCCAAAATCCATGGAGACACTATTATGATATCAAAATGAAACAATATCAGCGCCAGTCTATAGAGACATTAAGATATGAAAAAAGACAAAACAAAACGGTATCTGTGGAGGCCCGTGACTTCTGAGTCTTAATGTAGCTTCATGTCAGGTGGTTGGCTGGCAAAAAACATGGGTCATGTTTCAGTATCTATTTTGTAAATCCCTTCTTCTGCAACACAAGAAAAGAAATCCCCAGGTGGTTCTTTAATATAAGCGATGGGGCTAGAAAATTGCTTATATTTATATCTAAATCGACGCCTCTGCCTATGTTTATATTGCTGTCTTTGTCAGTCTCTGTGGTTCATTCTGGGCTTCTGATGCTACTGAACACGTAATGAGTTCCATTTGGTCTTGGCTTAGGTTCCCTACACACCAGTACTTGGACATCAGTTAAAAGGATAAAATACAGGAAAGGCAGTGTTACAATCTGCTTGTAAAGGATCCTGCTGAGTTTTAACAGATGCTTTGCTCCATTCTTTTCTCCTGTGTCCCTAGGTAGAAGTTGGCACTATCCCTTCCTTACTGAACCTTCAGCCATCAAGGCTGGTTCTGAAATGTGCACCTGCAGTCCCGTGACCTTTGGCCTTTCTACTCAAGACTCAGTAACACCTTGGTGGTCACTCTGTTTTCTCAGCCCTTTCTTATTAATCGAAAGAGCAAAAATTCTATGTATAAACAGAAAAGCAAATCTTCATTAAAATCTATAATCATGTTAAATTGGGAATTTTTCCCAAAAGAAAATTTAGTAAATTGTCAAATCAAAATGTTTATTATTTTAAGACAAATAGAAGTGTATGTATTTTAGACACAGAGAAGTGGAGATTTTTCTATGGATATCAACTTATAAAGGTCAATAGGTTTTGATCACATTCTAAAAACTTGTGTTTGCAAATCAATATTGAGTTAGTTTTGGTTTAGAATTTGAAAAACTCTGAAATTGGAAAAGAAAAAGTCAAACTAGAGAACAAGAAATCTCTGCCATGAATATTTTGCCCACAAAAAAATATTTATTTTTCTCATTTTAATCAGCTACAGTAGGATGTTAAAATCCGCATGGTCACAATACAATAAGGCCTCAATTCACTAGAAGCCATGCAAGCCCATAATTAGCCAACACATTTGCAAATTACACTTTTAGGAGCCAGAGGTAGATCAATTAAAAGTGCTGCTATTGGAAGCTGAAAAATAGTGAGAAGGCAAAAGAGATTTTGAGCAACTCCTGTAGTCATCAGAATAAAATTCATCGCAATGGCTTCCTTTTTTTTCTACTTGGAGTACTCCGTAATGAGAAATAATGGTCGTGAAAAATCTCAGAAGGTTTTTAAAAAAGCTACATAATACCCGTTCCTTCTGTTCCAGAGGGAAGAGACCTTTAATACTTTCTAGAAGGATTTGCAAACACAAGATCTGAAACAAAAAAAAAGGGGTCTTGGTAAACCGTCTGTTAATCAGATTACCAACTGGTTCTTGTAAGATTATGATTACTCAGAATCTTACATTGAGTTCAGTTGACTTGTGTCAGCTTACATGTCTTAGCCACAAAACTATGACATCCTCCAGAAAACTGGCATCATCTTTGTGTGTGGTGGGGATTTGCAGAAGCCTGGAATTGTGTTCTCAAGGCATACTTGTGTAGCCATGGTAAGACCACACTGTGGGGGAAATTGTGAAATATTCCTTACCATAAGTACTAGGGGAATAATTTTAGGTGATCAGAATAGGAGCTGGTTGCTCTAAGGCAGGAGAATGAAGAGGGAGCCAGCAAATACTGAAACAGGGGATTAAAAATTACATGTCATTGTCACCACACTGAGCCGTGGGAGTAAACTTGTGTAGTAAACATCTGAAACCAAACTGTGAATTTCCTCACATGTTAAAGGGAAATTATTTTGAGTGTAGTGCCAGAACATGGGCTTGGGAGAAAAAGTTTAGAGGACTTGGCTAAATCTTAAAAATAGTACTTACCTTTGGAGCTTTGTAGATTATAAATTTAATGCCTTAAAATTCAGTTCCCAGGTTAACTATGTATGTAATAAGAGTAATACAGAAATCGTTGTTTATTGGGGAACAGTGGACATACCCTATTATTATAATCATCTGTTATTATTTTGGCATGTTTATATCCATGTCTTTCATATGCTTAAAAAAGAAATAATTTGAGTTTCCACATACAAGTTTTATTCTTAAAAAGATCTTTGATCTATTTGAAAATAATTAAGAATTATGAATAACACAAATGAGAAACTCCAGTTTTAACATAGAGAATAAAGACATTTCTTTTTCTTTTCCTCTTGAAAATCACTTCAAAACAACAAAAAGTAAGAAACAGAATTATTAACTCTATTTTTTTAATGAAAATGGAAATATCTCTTTATTAAACAAGGATAGGATGACACCAGAATGTGAAGAACTAAATTTATGCACTCCAGGACAAAGATTATTGTTTTGTTTACTAAAGAAACTAGATTGCCTAAGAAAATGCACCCTCATACACACATTTGAGAATTTCCAATCAAAAAAGAGGCTCTCTACTCAGCCTTCCTGTCCACTATGACTTAAGCCCCACTGACACACATAGTGACTAATCTGGCTTCTAATGTTCCACTTTGAAATAAAAAAAAAGGACAGGCAGGCATATCAAACATTGAGGAAAGCCTTGGTTCTAGAAGACCTCAAAACAATAACCCCCCTCCCCTTTTTTTTTTAAGAACTTGGAAGGAACATAAAATACAGGAAGAAGAAGAGAAAAATATTAAAGGATTTTAAAGAATATCCACTGTGGAGTAAGATACCACACTCACCAGATATGAACAGGAAGCTATTGGAAAGGATTATTGAGAAAATAAGAATAAACTCTTGAAAAATAATAAACACAATATCAGTATTAAAAAATACAGTAGAAGGCTAGGTAGGTAAGGTTGAGAAATTCCCCAGGAAATGAAACATGAGATCTAAGACAAAGCAATATAGTGGGAAAGAAAGGGGAATAGAGTCAAAAGTTCATTCTGGGAGATCCAGTGTAAAACTAATTAATATACTTTCTAGAAAAAGATAATGGAGAGAATAATGAAGAGATTATTAGAGAAATAAATGACACAAAAAGTTTTTTCCAGAACTGATAATTGTGTAGTACCCAGAAAAATCAATTTTTATAAGAAGACAGCATTATGACATTTTAGAATACCATAAAGAGAAGACCCTGTTTTCTTCTTTTTTAAAGTATACAATAAAGTATCAGGAATGAGAATATTATCAAATTTCTCTATTGTAACATTGTAAGCTAGAAAATATTGGAGCAACACTTTCAAATATTAAAGGGTAATGAGTTTTTCCCCACAATTTCATACCTAGCCCAACTGTCAATGAATGGTAATGGTAGAATAAATATATATTAAGCATGCAAATACACAAAATATTTTACTTCTATTATACCCCCTTTTAGAAAGCTATGGAATATGTGCTCTAATAACACCCTCACGCACACCCTCCAGGATTTCTGCTGTTCAGAAAACTAGGGAGCAGCTGGTCCAGATTGGGGAATGTGGTAAGATAAGAGCTCTTGAGGTTAGAGGCCTCCTAAAAAAACAGTCAGGATTGATCTTGTGGAAATTTCTATTAAAAGGCTGTATCGTGCGGAAAAAATTAGAGACAGGCTCAAAGAAAAATCAAGAATATCACAGAAGGAAAAAAATAGAATCCCGCTGGAATTCACAGTGAATGGTATTTATTTAAAATAAATACTGAAAAATGATTTTCAGCTAAGTTGTGCAGTAACTATTTTGGGAAGATGTGGAAGATAGGAACTGAGAGCAAGAACGGGGATTGCAGCGTCAGAAAGCTAATGCTTCCCCTCCCTTCTCTGAAAGTCAACAGATACATGTTTGACATTGATGAATCCAGGAGATAGCATAATGTAAACATAGTCTTCAGTAATATGTAAATACCGTGGGAATTTGGTTAGATGTAGATTATTGTTAAATCCCTAGCTTTCATTTGTGTAATGGATTCATATTGATGTTAATAATTTACATTTAATAGTATCAAATATAGTATGAAAATAAAATTTCAAATGTCATTTATTATTAAATTAAAAATTTTAGTATATGTTGTATGTTATCAAAATTTCATTTCACCCATCAAATTTTGTAGAAATTTTCTGATGGTGCCTGTGGCTCAGTGAGTAGGGCACCAGCCCCGTATACTGAGGGTGGCAGGTTCGAACCTGGCCCGGCCAAACTGCAACAAAAAAATAGCCGGGCGATCTGGCAGGCTCCTGTAGTCCCAGCTACTCGGGAGGCTGAGGCAAGAGAATCACCTAAGCCCAAGAGCTGGAGGTTGCTGTGAGCTGTGATGCCATGGCACTCTACCGAGGAGGACATAGTGAGACTTTTGTCTCTAAAAAAAAAGAAAGAAAAGAAATTTTGTAGAAATTTTCAACTAAATGAAAGAAAGTGAGCCACAGAAGAATTATCAGCATGAGTGTATCACAAACCAGGAATTGTGATCCACCCATACTGGAGTTAAAAAGCAATATCGTAGGAAACAACTAAACTTATCTTGAAAGTCTTTCATGGGATTGGGTGGTCAGCAAGATGAGACGTGATAAAGCAGGAGATTCTTTCAAACCTTTAGCATTTTAAAATAAAAACCATATGCATGTAAGTATGACCTTGAGAAAATGTAATATATACAAGAATGACGCAAGCCATTTATAGTATCAAAAAGTCCAAACCAACATGATCACACTGTTTGTGTTTTCCTCATATAACAATTTATCTAAACTTGAAATTAAAAGTTAAATTGATGACATTTCTATTTCATTTATTTCATCTTTCCTGACAGATAATTTATAAGTTCAGGCACAGCCAAATTATGAATAGAATGAAAGCCCAGGAAACTATTAACTAAAAATTATGAAATGAATCAAGGGCATAAAATAAATAGAAATTTGAAAAATAGAGAAAAATATTTTACTGATCTTTAAATTTTTTAATAGTCAATAGTAACAGTACTTTGAGTATACCCAGTGGTTTTTGTTTGTTTAGGAAACTAGTTAATAAATGTATGTTTCACTACGTTTATTTTCATTCTCAAAGATGTCCCAGAGTTAACCTCTTATGGGATTTAAAGACACTCTATCTCCTGTTACATTACTTTCTATTTTGAGAAATTTCAGGAAAACCTATAAGATATAACCATGACTTAGAGTTAAGTACTGAGTTGCATTGGTGTTTTTTTTCTTTAAGAAAAAACAAACAAACCATAGTTTAGTTTTGTATAGCATTTTGCAATTATGTTGTCATTGAAGACAAAGAATGCAAAAACAAAGCAAATGTTAGCCGTGGATTCTGTGTAATCATTTTGTGATTAAAGAATTAAAATAACAGTTCTGTAATTATTCCTATGCTTGTATGATAAAAACCTCTCTAATATGAAAAAGAACATGACAATCATTTTATTTTGTCATCAAAAGCCATCAGGTTTCGTAGTTTAATTTCCATTCCCTTCTTTATTTCAAATTTTTACAATGCATTCCCAATTTTCACTCTTCTTTCCGTTTGTCCAAAGTTTTCACCTATAAAATTCCATTTGCTTAAATACATATTTTAGTTTGAGACACAGACTTTAATGGAGTACCACACTGGCTAATCTTTGTATCTCCAGAGATTTTCTTGAATGAATAAAAATATAATTCATAAACTTTCTTCAGCTCTCTAACCTATTAGAATACCTAACATATCCTTGCCATTTATTAGAGAATTCCAGAAAAATCACACAATCTGTGAAAAGTCAGTGCACTTTGGAAGTTAACCCCAAGTTACAGCCTCTTACACTGTGCAGGGAAAATGATATACGTGGTTTCTTATGGGCAATGACATTTTTATTTTCTAAAAATGCATTTAAATTACTTGATGTACCTGGAAAACATTCTCTCTCCTGTCTTAAAGCTGTGCAGAGTTGCCTGCTAAGGAGTCAGATGCCCCCAGATGCACAGAACTCTGCCTCTGCCCCGTGCCCTGTCCCTCCCAGGAACCCAAGGACACGCAGTCGGGTTCTTTCTGCCACCTCTGAGGTTTGGGGGTCTAGCACACACATACTCTCACGGTATTTACATGTCAATTGTTTAAAAGGTTTTATTAGAATGTGTTTCCTTCAACAAAAACTTGATAATTAGCTTTCTGTTGATAATTTTTAAAAACTTGCTAAGCGACATCACTTTTGTGCTGACGTATGAGCAAGTGGCTCGTTGGAGGCCTGACAGCAGTCAGTTTAGCAATCCATTTTAGTAGAAACCAGCTTGGGTTATTTATGCAACACTAGTCAGGAACAGCTACCCGTGGGGCTTTTGTGTGTGTGTTTATTGTCAGGTCTTGAAATTATGGATGCCTGTGCACGTGTGTGCCCTCTGTAGCCGGAGGAATTCCCTTCAAAAAGTAAAACTAAATTTTTCTCTCTCCCGCCTGAGACCAGTGACAGGCTAATAAGGAAGAGTGATGATAGTAATAAAATGGGGCGAGGGGTACCTTCCTGAGATTTTGTCGCTTATAAAGTGATAGGCCTGTTTGTTACCCACCGGCCGCAGAGGGAGCCCGAGGAAGTGTAAGTCCCGGGACTTTCTGATGGGGAGGTGACCTCCCTGTGATCATAACGCATCCAGACACCTGGAACTATCACATCAGAAGCCAACACGGGATTAACAGCTTTGGCGACCACCTTTTTAACCTAGAGAACGTAGCTGTATGTTTTTAATTTGTTATGATTCATTATACTGAAATTGGTGTAAAATGGACGACAAATCATGGGTGTCAGAATCTGGAAATGAATTTTATCAGCTGAGCGAAGTGGGTGCCTTTGGGATTTGCATAAGTTTCTCATCTTTCTTTTTATATTACAGATGATGAGTAAAACTGTGAAAATAAACTGAAAATGACACGATATTTCCTAAGTAGCTAATTTCACATGTACACATAGACACATATAAATATAGCCACTTAGTCTGAGTGTAGAGTTTCTCTGTAATTCAAGGTGATTTTTACAGAACCACAGAATTATTTATCCAAAAACCTCAAAATCAACATGAAGACCAATTTTTCCATATCATAACTGTCTGAATATCTTTAGAAAAAAACGCGAACATTATAACAAAATATTTACCAACTCTACTTTTTTTTTCAATGTCCAAATTTGGAAGAAGGAACTCAAGACTTACAGACCAGTATAAAAGTGCTCAGATGGAAGGAAGAGCTGTCCCCAAATTTCAGATGTTATAAATATCTTCCAGCATCACACACACACAAAAAAGCTGCCCTCGTTAGGAACTAACTTTGCATGCATAATTAATTTGGGCACCACATTTCCACTTCACATCCCGAAGAGAAATTGAATTCAGGTGTTTGGTGAACATATGGAGGATGTACTGTGAATTTATGACCTGAGGTTTGAGTGTCAAACCCCAAGATACTTGCTGATAAAACTTAATGAAGCGTGTGCAGAGGAGCTATTTTTATTTGTAGTTTGGTAATTGATACATTTCTTGGTTTTACCCTCCCCTTCCCCCCACCCCCACCCCTACCATTTCTCATAAATTATGCAGCCTGAGAGACAGAGCCAGCTTGATCGATTGCTTACCTAATTTGAAAGTTCAGAGTTTGCTTTTCCCTGGCATTTTCTTCTGTTCTTTCCCTTCCCTTTTAATTTAGCACCTTATGCGTCTTCACCTGTACAGGTGATACAAGTTAACAGGAGGCAAACCGTCTGCTTTGAACAGGCATCGTGGGAGGAAGCATTTCTTCCCTCTAAGAGAAGCAAAAGCTTTCACAAAGGTCTGACCCCACTTCACTCTTTCTTAAGAAAGCAAAAATGAGAGGCACATTCTAGCTTGGCATGAAAATCTAGGCAACAAATTCATTGCTGTTTAAAGATTTTTCTCCCCAGGAACAAAAACCCCCTCAAGGGAAGGAACCCACTACACACAGCCTAACCCTATCTCCCTGTTTCACTGTTTATACTTCAATTTTTACCAAGAAGGCTGCTTTGAGTACCAGGAGGAGGGGGAAAAAGAACCCCCAAATGACAAGCATTCCATTTTAACATACAGGGTGTAATGGGTTTAATGAGAAACCTGTGTTTGCTCACTAATTTATAGCAATTAAGAACTCAGTTCTGACATCTGTAGATTAAAACTATTTATCAGCAGATCAGGAATATGTTACAGAATTGCTAATCAGTATAGAAAAACAGCTCAGTGGGAAGAAGGTTGTTTACCTGTACTCTCCGTAACAGCGGCACTTCCTGGTACTTGTACATCCTAGGATCCTGTTTTAGTTCAGAGACATTTCTCCCCCACCCCATGCTTTAGTCATCCCTGTTCAAGAACTTGTTTGTATCCACTTTATCATGCTGACAATCTGTCGGTTTTGAAAGGATTAAGGCTCTGTACATCCGCGCATGACATCACAGTAAGACATTGCTTAATGATCTGAGACGCTGGTGGTCATTGCCGGCTGCCTGTCACCAAGGCTGGGTGACAGATCTGCCCTCCATCTGCTGCTCCCAGAGTCCCTTTTTTGCCTGCTCCGATCCTGATGTCTACTTCAAGTGACCTCCATGAGATAGCTGAGTTTTTGACCTGCCATTGGTACAAATAAAGGGACTCCCAGTTTTTCCTTTTCCAGGAAGGCAAAGAATTAGTAATTGGGCAAGGAAGGAAAGGGTGCTCTAAATGTTCTCCATAGTATTCTCCGAGGGTGGGCTTTTTACACAGTGGGCTGCATCTTTGGTCCTTCCATATGTGTAGCTATGAAGGAAGTCAGCAAAGACATAAAATTTAATTAAATAAGGGGACCGAAATACAGGAACCCCCTGTGAGGTTGAGTTGTTACCTAAGGACCTTATACAGGCTTGGGAAAGTTGGGGCAAGTGAATTGAGTGGTAGAAGATGTAACCTGCTATCTTCTTTTTAGCCGGGTTGCAGACCACAGTTATGTTTCAGAAGTCACAGGACTTTGAATGCTACCAGGTGGAGGAGGGAAAGAAAAGAGTTCCTTAAGCAGAGAACTTGGCAGTTAGCGGAAACTCTAACACGCTTTTTCCCCCCCTGTGCATGGGATACCTGTTGGAGTGATGAAAATACATCCATAGAAAATAACTTTTTTGAGTAGTGTGACAATGTGTTATTTCCAGGACCTCCAGCATAATTGGGAAATTGACTTTTTTTATTTGTTTTTACTGGGATGAAGAATAATATCCCTTTTGCATTCCTAGTAATTAGATGCCAAGTGCAGATGTGAAATTCACTAGCATTTGGAATAGAATTTTGTACTTAGGCCAAAAAGTAAATGGTTAGGGTTGAGAAGTAGACAGCAAAAATGAAACAGCCAAAGATAGAAGGTGATCTGGTTGACAAAAATCTTTACACCTATTCCTTTGTAAATTGGGGGTTTGAAGGGCTTCTGTTAAGTCCTTGACGGTTGGCAAACTAAAGTAGATCAGATTTTAACCAGGACTATCTCCTTGTGACTTGGAGACTTTGAGCCAGATCCCAGCAGGTCATCAGCCTGGCCAGAAGGAGAAGCTGGGAATGAGCCCTTGAGTTGGGTTTACCGAATCACCTGGTTGGCAGGTATATCTTCACCACATTGCAGGAAACCACCCACATTCAGCCTTGGTCTCACCAGGCTGATTTTCAGGGGTCATGGAGCCTGAAGAAGGTATTTTGGGTGCAGTAATGGGGAGGTTGATAGAAGGAGTCGCCCTAAACAATTGGATAGATTTCCGTGTTTCAACAGAAAGAACATTTGATGGGTTTCCCCTATTAAGATCTGGCAATGAACGTTTTCCAGTGACATCATCTGCAACAGCGTTTACTTGGTGCAGCTTTTCTCAGAGACCGGAACGTTGCAGTGACTAATCCTAACACTATGAATGATATGGGTCAAACTCACTTGTAAAATGCAGTGTCTGTCTTTTATTCTGTCCTTGCTAACCAATGTGCTTTTGTAGCAGGCAGTATTTCTTTGGTTCCGATTGTGGGCAGAGACTATATGCTTTGAGACTCTTTATTCCCTCAACTTTAGAAGTATTTAAAGTCCCCATGGCGCTGTTTAAGATGATGTGGTGATAGTGGTGGTGAGTTGTAAGGAGAAAGGTTTGAGTTTGTCTATTGCTGTAAAGTTGTTGCTTAACAAACCACTAACAACACAATGGTGTCAAATAACAAGCATCTATTTTTCTCTGGTGCATCTGTTGACAGGCAGGGGATTGGCTGATTTAGGCTGGGCTCTGTTGGGGTTGACTTTAAGGAACAGGTTGGGTCCAGATCTGTTTATCAGGCTGTGGGGCAGAAGTCAGGAGCACAGCAGAGCAGGCCCACCACGCAGTCACAACTCCTGCATCATACCCAGTGGCCTCCGACCAAAGTCAGTCACATGGCCAAGACCAACATCAATTCAATTGGGTCTTAAGTTTCTTTTGGCTAGGCAACAAATTATTAGGTCATTTAAAAAGTTTTGTCCGTTTTTAATGAGTCTACTTTAAACTGTAATATCTCTGAATATTTATTCAATTTAATCGAAATAAGTGCCATTTGAATCAGTGCACTTTTGCCAATGTAACACAAGTCGATTAATTCCATCGGCATAAAAATTGGGTGCTCGGGATTCCATGAAGTCAACGAAGGCCGTTTTTGCTAGGTCCTGATTGGCAAAGGTTCTACCAGTGAGAAAGTTACTGAAGTGCTTGAAAAGATGGTAGTCAGTTGGTGAGAGGTCTGGGGAGTATGGTGGGTGGGGCACAACTTCGACGCTCAATTCCTTTAATTTTCGGACGGTGATTTGTGAGACGTGCGGCCGGGCGTTGTCGTGGAGCAGGAGCGGACCTCTTCTGTTGACCAGTGCTGGCTATTGCTGACGCAATTTTCGGTACATTTCATCGATTTCCTCACAATAGGACTCCGGTGTGATGGTTTGGCCTGGTTGCAGAAAGTTATAGTGAATCACACCAGCCCCTGACCACCATACAGTAACCATGATCTTTTTTTGGTGGGGTTTCGCCTTTGGGGAGTGCCTGGGTGGCTCATCGGTGTCCAACCACTGTCCTGAACGTTTCCTATTGTCGTAGAGAATCCACTTTTCATCACACGTGACGATC
>CAUYPK010013446.1:0-14776 GCA_963574355.1 Loris lydekkerianus | reverse complement strand
TGCCTCTGGCCGTCCTCAGAGTTGGGGAGGTGTCTCTCCAAGATTAGACCCCAGCAGGATCACTCTATTGTTGCTGGATCTTGGTAGGGAGTGACCCTGTGTAGTTCCTCTGGGGCTGCTGTAGTTAGGGGATTCTGGTTGAGGAAGCAACTCCGGTGTGTGACACCCCCGGATTCAGCAACAGGGCTGGGGGTGGTGTGCACAGTTCTCTGTGCCTGGCACCCAGTGAAGTTGGCAGAGGGAGCCCAAGGCTCTAGCAGTCTATGGCCAAGAGAATGGCTCTGTGCAGATACAGGTAGGGCTACAGAGGGCACGCAGCTACCAGAGTCCCTGGACAGATGGATGAGCTAATGTGGAGCCTGAGAGGACACAGGAGGGGGGGCGCAGGGTTGCGTGGCTCCTGCAGCTCCTGGTCAGGGAATGTGGAGCCCCAGTGGGTGCAGGTCATTAAGTCTAATTTCTGTTTTGATTTCAAGAATTTATAAAATACGCCACTACCCTACTTAAGCAGCCTTATTTTTTCAGGGTAGTTTCTTTTAACAAATATTTATTGAGCGTGTACTTACGTACTTTGTGTTAGGCAGTGGGCCTAATGTTTGTATATCTCATTCTCCTTATGTATTTTTTCTGATTATTTTATTTTGATAATGCTTTCTCCCCAGTTCTCTATATTCTAGAGAACTTAGAACGAGAGTTTTTATGAAAATTCAAATCCTAGCCTTTTTAAATTTTTTGTAACTAATCTTTTATAATCTTTTCCTCCTTTAAATTGTCGATGCATTTCTCATTATCTCCCGTTTTTAATGCTAATTGCCTACTTTCACATAGGAGAATAGAAAGAGCACTGTTCTAGGAGTGTCATGTTTTTCTCTCTTAATTCTTATGACCCCATGAATTGGTATAGTTTTTTCTACTTGATAAATGAGGAATCTAACAAAGGTTAAATAACTTGCCTCAAATCCCATAAGCAGTGTTTGAACCTACTTCTATCTAACTCCAGAGTTCATAAAAATTTCTTTTTACAAATTTAAAATAAATTATAAAAGTATTAAAATATTAAGAAATAGAAAGTCTTCTGTTCCTGAGATTACCAGGTATTAATTTGATGTATTCTTCTAGATTTCCTTTTTCATACTTGCACATGTATATATATACATCAAAACACATGCATTCAAAAGGGGTATTATATGTGCCATGCTCTATCTTTTGTCACTAAAAAATAGATCTTGATTATCTTTATATATCAGTCCACATAAATCAATTATATTAGTTTTAATAGCTTCATTGTATGTTATTCCAGCAAAACTTTGTGTTTTATTGTTTCTTTTTTATCATTATACCCTATTTCTTTTTCTTTAATTATTATTTTTATTGACTTATGGGATGCATGTGTAGGTTTATTACATGGATATTTTGCATAGTGGTGAAATCTGGGCTTTTGTGTAATCCTCACTTAATTAGTGTATGTAGTACCCATTTGACCTTTTTGTTTGTTTGTTTGCTTGGATAGAGTCTCACTCTGTTGCCCTCGGTAGAGTGCTGTGGTGTCACAGCTCACAGCAACCTCCAACTCCTGGACTTAGGCTCTTCTCTTGCCTCAGCCTCCTGAGTAGCTGGGACTACAGGCGCCTGCCAAGTGCCTGGCCATTTTTTTGTTGCTGTTTGGCCAGGGCCAGGTTTGAACCTGCCACCCTTGGTATGTGGGGCTGGTGCCCTACTTACTGAGCCACAGGTACCGCCCCTGTAGTGCCCATTTGTACCCATTAGATATTTCTTATCCCACATCATGCTCCCACACTTACAGGTCTTCAGTGTCTGTTATTCTGTTCTCTATGTCCATTGTACTCATTATTTAGCTCCCACTTCAAAGTGAGAACTTGTAGTATTTGAGTTTCTGTTCCTAGAGAACAGATTTCAGTTAAGATAATTGTCTCCAGTTCTGTGTTGTTGCAAAAGCCATGATTTTATTATTTTTATGCTTAGTAATATTCCATGGTGTGTATATACCACATTTTCATTGGTTGGTGGACACTTAGGCTAATTCCCCCCTTCTCTCACCACCTTAGGCACCTCCGATGTGTTTATGTACTTCTCTATGTGTTTTGTATACATGTATTTTTAGACGCATACATGTTGTATTACATCTCATTCAGTTTTACTTTTGCTTAAGTGTTTCTCACCCATCA
Source organism: Loris lydekkerianus (assembly GCA_963574355.1). Lineage (NCBI taxonomy): Eukaryota > Metazoa > Chordata > Mammalia > Primates > Lorisidae > Loris > Loris lydekkerianus. The sequence goes on along the minus strand of CAUYPK010013446.1, from coordinate 12,590 downwards.
GTTGCTTCTGACTGTTAGAAGATACTCCATGGTATTCATCCTCATCTATGCTTATTTCACTGCATCATGCACCCTTTTTAAGGTACTCTACATAATTGCACATTAGAATTATATCCCCCCCACTAGCTTATAATTTACTGTAGAGCAGAGATCATAGTTTTTACTTATGTCATCTAAGGATACTTAGGGAAGTATGTCTACAGTAGGTACCAAGTTGCTACAGCTGTTTGGTTGACTCATAGTATGTACGGATGAAGACTTTTAGGTTCCTGGCAGTAACTTGAAAATATGTTAAGGTGAAATTTTGAGTTGTATTTTAATTAAGTACTCTGAAAGATAAAAGTTATATTTTGGCTCAGCACCTGTGGCTCAAGACGCCAGCCACGTACACCTGAGCTGGCGGGTTCGAATCCAGCCCCGGCCCACCAAACAACAATGATGGCCGAAACCAAAAAAATAGGCGTTGTGGCGGGCGCCTGTAGTCCCAGCTACTTGGGAGGCGGAGATAGGGGAATCGCTTGAGCCCAGGAGTTGGAGGTTGCTGTGAGCTGTGATGCTACATGCTCTTTACCCAGGGCAACAGCTTGAGGCTCTGTCTCAAAAAAAAAACAGTTATATTTCTCAGTCTTTACCTACCTCTTGTTTCTACAGTTAAGCCCACTAGAAAAAGCATAGAATTTAGAGTAAGAAAACAATGGGTTTGAGTCCTTGCTGTGCTTGTCAGCTTGGTAATTGTTATGTTAACATATTTCTTAATGGTTCTGAGATTATTTACTCTTTTGTTAATGGGGATGTACTTATTGTGTGGCTGACTTCACTGTTGTGAAGGTTAAATAGTAATATATGTTAAGGTATGAAGTGCTATTTTTATTAGAACTTTATCAAATATGTTCCATTGCTTGTGCTTATTTTCATTTATCTGTATTAAACTTTAAAATGTTTATTACTAAATGACCTTCCACTGTAAATAAAGCATGTTGAAATTATGTAGATTTGCTTTTACTATGGGGTAAATACTCTTGGTACCTAACAGGGTGTGTGTGTACACATAATGCGTTTGAATCTTACCATCCTAGAAATTATTATAGAGATTTATGTACTTTGACCATCTCTTGAGATTATTCATCATAAATGACAAAAATTTGGCAAGTCATACTTTTATGTTAAAAGTGTTTTTCTACCCTTCTGAAACAAGTTTTATTAAATTTGTTTAATAAAGTGTTATTTATTTTAGCTTATTTAAAATAGAAAGAGGTCATTGAGCCCAGATGCCAGCTCTGTTAAGTACAGGTTAGCGTCAGTCTGAAATGGTTTTGTCCATTTTCAGAATGGATGTAAGGGACACAAAGATCTCTGAAACAAGGCAGTTATCCAACTATTGAAGCCATTCTCTTCGGTTGTACTTCCTTGTTTGCCTCTTTTATAGGACTAAAATCTAGTCAAGAAGCAACCTAAGTCTATAACTTTTAGCCAATAAATAATGAAATCAACTAAGTACATTCTGTTAGGGCGGCGCCTGTGACTCAGTGAGCAGGGCGCTGACCCTATATACCAAGGGTGGTGGGTTCAAACCGGGACCCAGCCAAACAAAAAAATAGCCAGGCATTGTGGTGGGCGCCCGTAGTCCTAGCTACTTGGGAGGCTGAGGCAAGAGAATCGCCTAAGCCCAAGAGCTGGAGGTTGCTGTGAGCTGTGACTCCACAGCACTCTACCGAAGGTGATAAAGTGAGACTGTCTCTAAAAAAATAAAAATAAAAAAAATAAAGTACACTCTGTTAAATAATCCCCACATAGACATTAAGAAGATGTGCCACAATTTTTGCCTTATTTCCAAGTTTTGGTAAATTTTTTGATAGTCTTCCCATTTGTAATCATAAATGTTCAAATATATATTTTTGATCAAAATAAAGTCTGTGCTCATTAGAGTTGTCTCTGATATGTAGGTGCACCAAGAGTGTTGGTTAAACATACAGTCTTTGAGTTTGCTCTGAAAACCCAGAGCCTTGTAGTATTAAACAACTAATAAAACCAGAGAAGTTGTTTTTTTTTTTTTTTTTTGAGCCAGAATCTCACTTTGTTTCCTCAGCTAGAGTGCCATGGCATCATAGCTCACTGCAACATCAAACTCTTGGGCTCAACTGATCCTCCTGCCTCAGCCTCCAGAGTAGCTGGGACTACGGGTGCCCGCCACCACGCCTAGCTAGTTTTTCTGTTTTTAGCAGCAATAGGGTCTTACTCTTGCTCAGGCTGGTTTTGAACTCCTGAACTCAGCAACCCTCCCATCTTGGCCACCCAGAGTGGTAGGATTAGAGGCATGAGCCTCCTCGCCTAGCCTATGGCCAGAGAATTGATTTCTTTCTAGAAGTTTTCATGAGGAATTTTGAATTGGATTTTTAAAATTTTTGTTATTTATTCTCCTAACCAAGCCCAATACATTTTCTACTAGTTTTAACCTGTAGTATCTATCAGTTTTGGTGATTTATTTTTTTTTTGAGGGTCTTCAAATTTGCCAAGGTTCCTGGTTTCTAGGATGTGCTCTTACCACTGTGGGACCTTCTAAGTCAGGGACCAAGCCAGTTTCTTGACAGTGCTACATAGGGATTGGTGCCACCTGTGTTTGTTAGTTGTGGACTTGTCAAATGAAAATCATCTCAAATAAGACAGTCTGGGTATGGCCTTGGTTGTGCAATTATATTATAGATTGTTATGGAACCCATGGACACTTTGCCCTGAAAAATAAAACTAAGTAAAACTATTTGTTTTTGAATTCTAAGTAGATCAGTAAGAATCAAATATCATTTTATGTCTACAAAACAATCTACTATAAGTTGAGAATTAAGAAGTTTTTATGTAGTGAATGTAGAGTTTTTAAATTTATATTTAAAGAACAAATTACATTACATTACAGAAGTAAGATATGTTTAAGAACAAAGAATCTTGGCTGTGCTCAGTGGTTCATGCCTGTAATCCTAGCACTCTGGGAGGCTGAGGCTGGTGGATTGCCCTGAGCTCATAGGTTTGAGACCAGCCTGAGCAAGAGCGAGACCACATTTCTAAAAAAAATAAACCGGGTGTTGTGGCAGGTGCCTGTAGTCCCAGCTATTTGGGAGTTTGAGGCAAGAAAATCACTTGAGTCTAAGACTTGGAGGTTGCTATGAGTTATGATGCCACAGTACTCTACCAAGGGTGACAAAGTGACTCTGTCTCAAAAAAAACAAAAAAACTCCCAGCATCATACTATTATAAATTATAAATTATTTCCATTTTTCACTGTTGAAGTTTCTTTCCACATTTGTATTGGTTTCTAAGTGGTGACTCAGTAGCAGTCTCTAGCATTTTAGATTTTGTATGTTCCCTGCATGTATTGTATGTCTGCTGGCTTAAATATCTACTTGATGTTAGTGCCTACAAAAATGTAAAGAAAAAAATTGTAACCTAGAAATGTTTAAGAATTTAGTTCCTCTCAATCCCAAATTTTCCTGAATTCTTTTAATGGTCAAGGAAAGACTACTGTCAAATGTAAATTTTCAAAGAAATGATAGATCTGACTTTTCTTTCTAGATTTTAGACTGGTTTGTACAGATATGTTTGGCCCTGAAACATGTTCATGATAGAAAAATTCTTCATCGAGACATTAAATCACAGGTATGTTGTTCTGTCACCAATGACTTCTAAATAGATAAGGACATGGAGCCTTCAATGTCTTGGGTCACAAAATTTGAACCTGATTCAGTGTGTGTCAGAATATCTGTCTTCCTTTGCACTTATTCTAGAAATCCTCTTCATTTGCATCCTATGTTAGATCTTCTGCTTACTTCCCATTCTCTAAAAATATTTCCCACTGTCTAAAACTTCCAGAACATTTTTGTCACTCAAAAAAAAAACCTTGTACCTATTAGCAGAATTGCTTCCCATTCTCCCTCCACCTAGACCCTGGCAGCCATTACTTCTACTTTCTGTTTCTATGGATCTGCCTCTTTGGGACTTTTATTTAAAGGGAAATCATACAGTATGTTCCTTTTGCCTATTTCTAAATTAGGACATTTATCATTTTGTCGTTGTTGAGTTGTAAAAGTTCTTTTTCTAATGTTTTTTTGAGACAGAGCCTCAAGCTGTCACCCTAGGTAGAGTATTGTGGCGTCACAGTTCACAGCAACCTCCATCTCCTGGGCTTAAGCGATTGTCTTGCCTCAGTCTCCCAAGTAGCTGGGACTACAGGCACCCACCACAATGCCCGACTATTTTCTGGTTGTAGCTGTCATTGTTGTTTGGCAGGCCTGGGCCGGATTTGAACCTGCCATCTCTAGTGTATGTGGCTGGCGCCTTAGCTGCTTGAGCTACAAATGTGGAGCCGTAAGAGTTCTTTTTTATGATATAAGTCCTTTGTCAGATATGTAATTTGAAAATAATTTCTCCCATTCTGTAGGTTGTCTGTTTTCTTGATAGTATCCTTTGATGCACAAGTTTTAATTTTGATGAATTCTAGTTTATCTATTTTTATTCTTTTTTTTTTTCCTTATGTTTTTAGGGTCATAGCTTAGAAACCATTGCCTAACCCCAAGGCATGAAGCTTTACTCCCACTTTCCCCTAAGAGATTTATATATTTTAGTTCTTACATTTAGACTAGAATCCATTTCTTTTTTTTTTTTTTTGAGCCATAGTCTCACTTTGTCACCTTGAGTAGATTGCTGTGGCGTCGCAGCTCACAGCACCTCAAACTCTTGGGCTCAAGCGATTCTCTTGCCTCAGCCTCCCCCATAGCTGGGACTACAGGTACCTGCCACACACTTGGCTATTTTTTTGGTTGTAGTTGTTTGGCAGGCCTGGACTGGAATCGAACCCGCCAGCTTTGGTGTATGTGGCGGCGCCCTAGCCACTGAGCTACAGATGCCAAGCCCTAGAATCCATTTTGAGTTAATTTTTGTATATGGTTTTAGGTAGGGAACCACATTTATTCTTTTTCATTGGGACATCCAGTCACTCTGGCATTATATTTTAATTAGATTAACTTAGGTGAAGACTATTATTGCTTCATACCTGGACTGTTTTTTCTCCTGTCTTTTACAGAACATATTTTTAACCAAAGATGGAACAGTACAACTTGGAGATTTTGGAATTGCTAGAGTCCTTAATAGGTAACTTAATTAGTTTTAAATTTTGTTTTGATATAATGTCTTCAACAAAACTTTCTAATACATAGTGATGTGCATGTGATTATTTATAATATCTTTAAGTACATTCATATGTCACTTAACAATGAGGATATTTTCTGAGAAATGCATCTATAGGTGATTTCATTGGGTAAAAATCTGAGAGTACTTACACAACCCTAAATGGTATATATAGCCTACTACTTGCCTAGGCTTTATAGTATAGCCTAGTGGTCCTACACTACAAACATGTACAACATATTACAGTACCAAGTACTATATGTATTTATTTGTAACTAATAGTAACTTACAATACTATAAGTATTACCATTGTAACAACAGTAAGCATTTGTATATCTAAACATAGGAAAAGTATAGTAAAAATAGGGTATGAAGGATAAAAAGTGGTACACCCGTATAGGGTACTTACAATGAATGGAGCTTATGGGACTGGAAATTGGTCTGAGTCAGTGAAGACCATTAGTGGACTTTATTTATATTAAACACACAGGTTACCCTAAATTTATTAAAAATAAAGTAATTGTGGCTCGGCACCAGCCACATACACCTGAGCTGGTGGGTTTGAACCCAGCCCGCCAAACAACAGTGATGGCTGCAACCAAAAAATAGCCGGGTGTTGTGGCAGGCCCAGCTACTTGGGAGGTGGAGACAGGAGAATCACTTGAGCCCAGGAGTTGAAGGTTGCTGTGAGCTGTGATACCACAGCACTCTACCCAGGGCGACAGCTTGAGGCTCTGTCTTAAAAATAAAATAAATAAATAAATAAATAAAATAATTGTGTTAGGGCATTATGAGGCCATGATGTCAGTACATGAGAGGAATATTTCAGCTCCATTATAATCTTACGTTATTACTGTTCCATATGCATGTCTGTCATTGGCCAAAATGTTATTATGTGGCACGTGATTGTATCTTAAGCTTCTCCAATAATTTTCTTTTTGTTCTAGTACTATAGAGCTGGCTCGAACTTGCATAGGGACTCCATACTACTTGTCACCTGAAATCTGTGAAAACAAACCTTATAATAACAAAAGGTATTTAAAATGATGTTCATTATATGATATAGTTCTTTTAAATATGTTATACAGTATTTATTAACCTTCAGAATATAATTACCTAAAATTTTAATAATATATAAACTTGTATATGTAAAAAGATTTTGTTAATATAAGGTCATTTGTAAAAAGGCTATTTGACTATCTTGTCAGAGGAACTGCAGAAAGAATCACTTTAGGTTGTAATTGAAAACAGAAGGCTTTCTCTGATCTTTCTCTTTGTAATAGTCGATTCCTATTAAATCATTCCTAGTGTTTATTGAATACTTACTTTATGCAAGGTACTATTTTGAATTCTGTGTAATTAACTCTTAATCTTGACAATAATTTTGTAAGATGTAGGTGTTAATCATCCCCCTTTCCTTACCAGGAAACCAAATGCACAGAGAGATAAAGTAACTTCTTTAGGAACTGGTAGAACTAGTATCTAAACTAGTCACCTGGCTTCCAAGTCTATGTTCCTACTCAATGAGTCAGGCTGTGGCTAACAGGTTGTGTGTTACGTGCATGAGAAGAGCAGTCTTACCATTGAGTCCAGTCACCCTTTATTTTCTCCTCCTATTTCTAATTGAAAAATCCCAACCAAAAAACATTGGTCAGTTGGCTATTGAAGGTTTCTTTCAGATTTAATTTTGGTAAATTAGCCTGGTGTGGTCGCTCACACCTATAATCCCAGCACTCTGGGAGGCTGAGGTGGGCAGATTACCTGAGCTCATGAGTTTGAGACCAGCCTGAGCAAAAGTGAAACCCCGTCTCTAAAAATAGCCTGGTATTGTGGGGGTACCTATAGTCCCAGCTAATTGGGAGGCTGAGGCAACAGGATCACTTGAGCCCAAGAATTTGAGGTTGCTGTGAGATGTGACACCACAGCACTCTACCGTGGGGTGACTAAGTGAGACTCTGTCTTAAAAAAAGAAACTTTTAGAAAATTAATATTGTTCCGTGTTCATTAAAACAGTATTTTATTTTTATAAGATTTTTTAAAATCATGGTATTGCAATTAATTGAAAAAAGCACTTTGACTTTTGCAAAATAAAGATAATGTACATGACATTTTTTATATTTAAAATATTAAATATAAAATTTCTTTAATGAAATGAACAATTGCTTGGGCAACTATTTTTCCAATCTGGAACATCTGCCTCTGTCATTTGTTATGATTGAAATTTTGAGTATTAAAGTAAATGTTTTATGTAGCACATATTTTTCTAAAACATTTTCTTGCTCTTTGTTTTTTTCTAGATGAAAAAAATTTTAAGTACTTTCTGATACTTAGAGGGTATTTCTCGTTTTTGTCTCCTCTAGTGACATTTGGGCTCTGGGTTGTGTCCTTTATGAGATGTGTACCCTTAAACATGCAGTGAGTAGACATTTCTGAAATATTTTAAAAATTGTCAAAAAATTAACGTCTCTATTTTTTAAATTATATCATCTTGTAGATGACCTTCTTATATTAGAAACTGCTAAGATGTAAATTGATCTCTCAATACAAAATCTGCTTGTGTAATATTTTATTAATTTAATATGCTTCATATTTTTTCCAGAAAATTATTTCTAATGACAGAAATAAATTTTGCTGTCTTCTTAATTTTAAATTTAGTTACATGATTTAGATATTTGAGCCTAGCAAATTTTATTAGTTTCAAATGCAAATTCTCTGAAAACACCTATGTTATTTGAGTTTGGAATTGAAGTTATTTAAAGAACTTTGTTCAACATACTCATTGAAGGATTTTATTTGTTTAAATACTCAATAAGTTAGAGTACTTAAAATGCTTACTTTGGAGACCTTTTTTGAAATAACGTACAACATATCAGAAAGGGAGAGTTCTTGTCCTAAGTAGGTTTAATCTTTTAAAAAAAGGATTTTGAAATGGAAAGTGATTAACACGATTCCTCCACTGATTAAACAGTAATGTATTTTAATTACACACAACTTCAGAAAATACATTTAAAAAATGAAGAAATGAATAAATTTCATAAGCAATTCTTTCAATCAGTAATAACTATCTATAATATTTTGTTGTTTCCTTCTAGGCTTTATTCTAGATTAATTTATAAAATGACTTTTACTTTTTTCCTCTTCAAATATTTGATTACACTGTATAAACTGCTTTTATTGCTTGATACTATTTGGGGAATATTTTTCCTTGTCATTCTTTTTAAAGGTTGCATGCTCTTCTCTTTTGCCTTAGATTTTTATCTTCCTTTAAGGAAAAAAGCATAGGCTGCTAATGTGATGTGGGATGGCAGTTTATTAGATATGTAATTGAAGGAATTGGTCAGTTTTTCTGTGACATAGTCATCCTGGTTTTGTTGTTGTTTTTTTAAAAGTCTTTTCATCTACATTGTTCTTTCACTATTGCTCCTATGTTTTGGAATTGTTTACTCTTAAGTAATATGTGTTTTAAGACATACGAAATTAAGTAATTTACCAATCTTTATTTATGAAGAGCATGTCAGTTGAGAGATAAATGAAAGTTCATTGTAGTAAAGGAATAGAGACCTATGTGCATATAGGTGCACAGACACATCTATAAGATTGAGTTTACTCAGATTTTTATAAACTGACTTTTAGGACAGCCCAACGTTTAATAAGACTCTTCCTAATAACCACTGATACCTAATGTATAGTTCATTTTATTTTCTTAAGAGAGATACATATATTAAGAAAACATCAACATTGTACAACTATTCCACACTATTTTAGGTGAGGTATCAAAGACTTAATTTTGCCTCCTTTCAAAATAAAATCTTTATGTTTTCCACTACCCTACCTCTTTTCTTTTTACATCAGTTGGAGTTTATATTGTATTTAATCCTAAAATACATATTCCTGTTAATAAAGCTTATGTTCCTTTTGGGTATATTTTACATTGCTGAGTCCATAGCTTTTGGGAAAATCATAAACATAAAAATAAAAATTATGAGCACTGTCTAAAAGGAAAGTAATTGGTAGTTTTATTTATTACATTTTAAAGTAATTTTATTTCTGTAGTTAATTTCTTGTTGTTGTCATTAGAACAGAGGCACAGGAAGGCAGGTTTTAAATGAAAAACACCAGGTTGTTTTTTTGTTTGTTTGTTTTTGACCAGGGCTGGGTTTGAACGCACCACCTCTGCATATGGGGCCGGCGCCCTACCCCTTTGCGCCACAGGCGCCACCACCAGGTTGTTTTTATTCCTCCTTGTGGTTCTTTGGCTGTAATTTTGTTACCTCTAACGCATAATCTTTTCTTGATTATTGTCATGGTTTATAATAATATTTAATACATATATCCCATATTTTAAATAGGTAAAAATTACTCTTGGAGCAAGTTGTAACATTTTGTTTTTTGGAGAGCTGGTAAGACCTTTGAAATTCTTATAACCATGTAAACTTTTCTCTAGCAAACATATTCCCATTAAATTATTTGGACGAGTTGGGAGGAAAGTTTCCACCTAAGGTAATGCATGGGTGAAGGAGACAACTACAACTTGGACTTTACCTTACAAATGGAAACAATGTGACCTAGTTGTGTGTAGCCTCATATTAATCTGATATTTTAAGAAAAAGTTTGGAAGAGGATTGTATTTCTCTTCTATATTAAGAACTATTTCTTATTGCTGATATTCCCAGTTTCAGTTTACATATGTTGGTTTTTTTCTGAATTTTAGTTTGAAGCTGGCAGTATGAAAAACCTGGTACTGAAGATAATATCTGGATCTTTTCCACCTGTGTCTTTGCATTATTCCTATGATCTCCGCAATTTGCTCTCTCAGTTATTTAAAAGAAATCCTAGGGATAGACCATCAGTCAACTCCATATTAGAGAAAGGTTTTATAGCCAAACGTATTGAAAAGTTCCTGTCACCTCAGGTATGTTTACAATTTACCTTTACAATTAGATAGTAGGGTTATGTTGCTTAACTAGAATATGACATACATTTTTAAGGAGAGTGCATCAGAACCTGGGGAATATTGTGCCTTTTTGAACAACAATGGTATCTATCACCTTCCTTTCCATTCTTTTTTTGGAGACAGTCTCACTTTGTCACCCTTGGTAGAGTGCCATGGCGTCATATCTCACATCACAGCAACCTCAAACTCTTAGGCTCAAGTGATCCTCTTGCCTTAGCCTCCCAAGTAGCTGGGGCTATACGTGCTTGCCATAACACCTGGCAATTTTTAGAGATGGAGTCTCACTTTTGCTCAGGGTGGTCTGGAATTTGTGAGCTCAGGCAATCCACCTGTCTCAGCCTCCCAAGTCCTGGGATTACAGGCCCTTTCCATTCTTATATGACTTTTTCTTCCTATTTTCTTTCCAGTTGGGCATCATTTCTGTGTTCTTTGGATTCCTAACTACAAAATTACTATATATACTCGAATATAAGCCGAGTTTTTCCAGCACAAAATTTGTGCTGAAAAACCCAAACTCGGCACAAATTTTGTGCTGAAAAAACTCGGCTTATACTCGAGTATATAGGGTATTAAACCTTTCTGTGCTTCACTTTCTTCACCTGTGAGCAATGAGATTATAAATGTATTCATATCCTAAGGTTATGAGAATTAACAGTGATAATGCACATATAATGCTTAGTATCTAGCACATAAATAGTTGCTATATTAAATATTGTCAATGTCAGTTTGTCATATAAATATGTTATCAACATAATTTATATTATTATAATTCTATTTGATAGGAAATGACTGGAAATCATTTATGTGTATGTGTACTGGATTGTTGACTCATGATATTCCCTCTAGTGCTCACATATAGATGCCTAATAAATATTCATTGAGCCGAATTAAGTTTTAATTTGACATGATTTATGAAACAATCTGTATCAAATCAATTGGCATTTTATTTTATTTATAAAAATACGGGCTCGGCACCTGTGCTCAGTGGTTAGAGCACTGGCCACATAACGCTGAGGCAGGTGGGTTTGAACCTGGCCCAGGCCTGCTAAACAACAATGACAACTGCAACAAATAAATAGCTGGGGGTTGTGGCAGGTGCCTGTGATACCAGCTACTTGGGAGGCTGAGGCAAGAGAATAACTTAAGCCCAAGAGTTGGAGGTTGTTGTGAGCTGTGATGCCACACCACTCTACTAAGGGCAGCGTAGTGAGACTCTGTCTCAGATAAAAAAAAAAAAAAAAAAAAGTGGATTTCTCCCTAGTCAGGAATCTCACCCCACCTGCCCTCTAGGTGGAATACAAGCCATTTTAATTGCAAAAAAATTAATTAATTCATTTAAAAAAGTGATCACCTGAACATGGAATTATTTATCTTTCCATGTTTAGTGTGGTCTTCATTGATTTGAATAATCACTATTAAACTCTTTTATAAAGAAGATACCTAGCAAAATCATAGTTTTATTTTGTACTTTTATATGCTGTGGAAGGAAAGGGAAGTATCATGTATCTTTCTGGTTTACCAGAACATTCATGTGAGCAAATACTTTTCAGAAAACAGAAATATGGATTTGACTATTTACTGCCAGGAGAAAGTTTTTGTAAGCAAGAAAGCAAATTAAAATTTGAAGGTTAAAAGCTGCTTGTATAGGACATAACAACCACCTCTGAAATGTGGGTGTCTTAGAAGATGCCTTTGTTGTAAATAACATTTGTGAGGACAGCGTGCAGCGTACTGTTGGTTTTTTTGGCAGCCACTAAAGAAGAAACAATGATTTTATTTAGTCTTGCAGAGATTTCTTCCCACGCATGCCTGCAGTTAGTAAAGACAGTCTCGAGGCTGGAGGACTGGAATTCAATTAGCTGACAATGAAAGAGATAATATTAGGTCATTTCAAAAGTTTTGTCCATTTTTATGAGTCTACTTTAAACTGTAATATCTCAGTGAATATTTATTCAATTTAATTGAAATCAGCGCCATTTGAATCAGTGCACTTTTGCCAACATAACACAAGTCAGTTAATTCCGTCGGCATAAAAATTGGGTGCTGGGGCTTCGATGAAGTCAATGAAGGCTGTTTTTGCTAGGTCCTGATTGGCAAAGGTTCTACCGGTGAGAAAGTTATCAAAGTGCTTGAAAAGATGGTAGTCGGTTGGCGGGAGGTCTGGGGAGTATGGTGGGTGGGGCAGAACTTCGACGCTCAATTCCTTTAATTTTCGGACGGTGATTTGTGAGACGTGCGGCTGGGCGTTGTCGTGGAGCAGGATCAGACCTCTTCTGTTGACCGGTGCTGGCTGCTGCTGATGCAATTTTCGGTACATTTCGTCGATTTTCTCACAATAGGACTCTGCTGTGATGGTTTGGTCTGGTTGCAGAAAGTTATAGTGAATCACACCAGTCGCTGACCACCATACAGTAACCATGATCCTTTTTTGGTGGGGTTTCGCCTTGAGGAAGTGCCTGGGTGG
>CAUYPK010013443.1:0-23143 GCA_963574355.1 Loris lydekkerianus | reverse complement strand
CCCTCCCTTCTCCCGCTTCCCTCTACTCCCAAACTGGACTATAATAGTGTTTAATTGTTCTTAGGAACATGCAATTGTTTATATATTGATTTCATATTAGTATGGAGTACATTGGAAATTTCTCCATTATTGCAATACTTTGCTGGGAAGAATGTATTTCAACTCTATCCAGATAAAGGTAAAAGATGTAAAGTCTCCATCTTTTTTAATGGCTGCATAGTGTTCCATGGTATACATATACCACAGTTTGTTGATCCATTCATGGGTTGATGTGCACCTGGGTTGCTTCCATGAATTGGCAATGATTAATTGAGCCACAATAAACATTCTAGTGCAAAAAAAAAAAAAAAAAAAAAAAAAATTATTATGTTCAAGGACCTGTTGTAAAGGCTTTACACCTATCAGTGTATTTAATTCTTAATCCAACTCTATGAAGTAGAATTTATCATTTCCATTTTTATAGATGATGAACTTGGGGTAGAGATAAAGAAAATATTTTATCCAACTTATACTTTTAGTAAAAAGAGAACTCAGGATTGAAATCCAAGCACGCTAGCTCCTAAGTCTGTGCTTTTTACCATTGTAAGTATGTTTCTTCTCAAGATCAATTTTCACAATTTCCGGAGTGAGAAGTAGAGTGCAATTTGTGTCTTATCAATGGTGACTATGTAGATAAACTTAGAATAAGTGATAGGGTTGGATTTGAGGGGTAAACAATCCCAAGTTGGATGTGCTATCACCTGAGGGTTATGGCTGGTTACCAAATCCTGAAAATTGTTTTTTGTCAGAATAACAGCTCCTCACCAGGAAGGTACATATAAAGAAAGAATTAAAACAAAGTCCACCTGATTCAGGTTGAGTATGGCAAATAGATAGGCTAGCTCATAGCCAGTACAGAAACTCCTCCTTTGATCTACAATTTAGATCTAGTCATAGTCAGGGTAACCTCCACATATCCTGCAATATACTTTATCTCTAGATTATTTATAACATATAATACTATGCAAATGTGATGCAAATATTTGTTATGTTGTATTATTCAGAAAATGATGGCAAGAAAAAAAAATCAATTCCAGTTGGAGTATGACAAAACCAGCCCTCCTCCTCTGCCCTCTTCTCCTTCCTTTCTTTTCCTCTTCTCTTTTTGTTCTGTTCTATTCTATTCTATTCTATTCTATTCTATTCTATTCTATTCTATTCTATTCTATTCTATTCTATTCTATTCTATTCTATTCTATTCTATTCTATTCTACCTTGACTTATTTTTGGGGAGAGACTTCTGGTTGTCTTCTAGGATTCGCTATCCCTTCTTGAATAAAAGTGGTACCCAGCCAAGACTGTAGTTTTCAGCCTTTCTCCTTCTTAGGATTGACCCTGTGATCATGTTCCTATCATGTTCCTTTCAATGAGGTGAGAGAAGATGTGTGTGGGGCTTTTAGGGAGTCTCATTAACAAAGGGAGCTAGTCTTGTTCACCCTGTGGTATAGTTAGTGAATATGATGCTGCAGCTGTAGGTTTAGCAGCCCGTCCTGGACATGATAAAGAAGGTCACCTAGAATAGCTGTGAAGTGAGCTGGAGGGACTGGGGTCTGAGTGCAACTTGGAAGAGCCACACTGCTCGCTCATTTCCAGGCATCTTTTAAACATGAGAGAAATACACTTCTGTCTTGTTTAAGAAACTATTTCTGTAGATTTTGTTTTATTGTACAGCTGGACTTAACTGATACATTCTCCAAGAAGTTAAGAGTTTGAACAACTTAACTGAAGGACAATATCAAGGTTATGTAAAGAGGTTAAAAATTTGCACACGAGATCCTTTAGGGTAGAGTTAGTTGTTTATCTTGGGAAAAAATGTGTTAATTTTAGTTAAATTACTTTTCATAGAAAATAGTATTTATCAGAAAAATGTCCCCAGAACATTATCTACTACAAAGAGAAGACAATGATCAAGGTAATAATAGAATGATTTATAGTATAAAAATATTTTTCAAAGATACTCTTTTGTTCTCTTTCAGATTATTATCTTTCACTTTTTAAGCAAAATCTATTGTCATCCTTTCCTTACCAGATTAAATACAGGATTTGGATATTTAAGGCTATTTTAGTTAGACGTTTGTTAATCGTGTCTTCTTACTCATATTTTTTCTTTGTTTTTTAAAAATATGATGTTGGTACCAGTATTTAAATACACTTTTCTTACTTTTTACCATTTCAATCTCCTGTGCTCCTAAGCCCTTAATGGATTTGTTGTCCCCTAAAATTGAACCAACTGAAATCTGAATAATAACTGGTTGGTGAGCAGAAATATTTCACTGCTCTAGAAAATAGTTGCTAGAGTGACTTTTTCATGCTTATTATTATCAAATTCTTTTTCACAGAATACTGAAGTCATTTCTGTCTTTTGCATGGCATGCTAGGACTGGAAGGTTAGATATGGGATTGGGTAGACCTGACTAGTTCTGATGCTGCCTTTAATGAATTGAATAGTCCAAGTAATAATAATCGTTAATATTTTTTGCACTCACAATATGCCAGACTGATGTCTGATTATTGTATGTGAAAGGTGGACAGAAAGTTTGTGTGCAATTTAACATAGTATAACATAGTAAATTTCACACAGACTTTACGTCCACCCTGTATTAGCTCATTTACTCTACATAGTAATCCATTGAAGTGAGTATTCTTATTATCACTTCCAGATTATAAATTAGAAATTTGAGACAGAGATTACATAGTTTAAGTTCTTATAGTTAAAAAGTTAGAAAACTAGGCTTAAAACTGTCTCTATACCTTGTTATATAACCATTATAATGCCATTTATTTATCTCTAAAGTAAGGATGAAGCTTAGCTAATCATTTTGATATCTTACATTTCAAAATTTCAAAGAAGATATGATTAACATAGTATGATCCATAGAAATCTCATATAACTAACAATCTTCCAATGCACTGGCCAGGTACCTTACAAAAAACAGGATTTCCTGAGGCCACTGAAAAGCCTTCAGCTTTCTGCTGGAGGTCAGCAGCTGGCCCAAGGGAGCTCTAAATCATTTACAAAATGGACTATTAACTAGACACTAGATGAATTCTTGTTTTGATTTGACAATGACACATTACTATTTCTACCTCCTTTCCTTATCATAATGCAGTTGGCTGGATGCTAATGCTATGGGATATAGGTCTGCATCTTGAAGTGATTTTTATCTTACAGAATTAGAAAACTTTGATACCACATATAAACATTGCCCACTGGTGTATTAATTTCTCACATATCTGCCTGGTTTCTGCAGTGGTTTGTTAATGATTGTATCAAGATGCTAATTTATCGTTTGCATTGCCTCTACATTTTCCACAAAATGGCATTGTAATTGAAAATTAAAGGTCTGTGGAATGTTTTTGGGTTGTTTAAAATTAACCCAATACAGAAGAAGGCTAAAGTTGGTATTAGATGATGCTCTTATTGGCATTGTTCACTTGGTTTTAATGAGATCTGAAATGTTTTATGGAGCATAGACAAGTTTGGTGCCTCATGCATAAACTGTGGCTGGGCCATCTCCCTTCATATTTTGCTATATTCTAGTATACTGTAGCATAGGTTTTTTTTCTGTTTTATTTGTGGACCTTTTTGGATATTTACTTGGCAAATTACTTTTAAATCATCCCTGAAAGTTGTTGAATTGTCACTACTGTAAGATAGATAAGAGTTTTTAGTGAGAGTAGTCAAAATTATATAATTTTCTTACATTTTTTTGTTTGAACAAAGAGAAAAAATCCAGAAGATTTCATTTTTCTTGATATTACATATCACAGAATAAAAGGCATTGAGTTATAAAGTTAGTGAACATAGCATCTGACATACAAAAGGATTTGATACATGTTAGATGTCTGAGTAAGAAGTACACCCAGTAGGAGATGATGGGAAAAAAAAGGCAAGAGTCACATTAATAAATTACTAACAAAGAGCTAACAAATATTTATTTGAAATTTTGCATGGCATATAAATGATATGCCACAAAAACTATGTATTCCTAGAAGATGTTAAATTTTCTAGCATATCTCATTATTAATGTATTTTAGTTTGTTTGAATTATCATGGAGTTAAAATCTGGTTTATCTCAAGTGCTTATGTAAGGATTGGCTGGCAGAACTCTTCTTGCCAATGGTAAAAGGTGGTGTTTTATAAGTGTAATAAAGGGTTTTATGAAGAGTCAATGACTTATGAACATTTGAGAAAACTTTTTAGGTAAGATAAACAGTGAAACCCTTCATTTTGGCCCTTGGGTGGCACAGGGACAGAGCAGGACTCCCAGGTGACCTTCTCTAGAGAAGTGTAATGTACAAGATTAATTTAATTGGTTCCAGCATTGTGTAGATCTTTCCTGCTAGCAATTAAGATCAAGGATAAGTAGCAAGTTGTAATGAACTCTCCATCTTAAAGTTTGAACTGGGGTAATTAAATAGAATCAGGAAGTGTATTTTCTCTGGTCTTTTCTGAAGTCAGGATGTTGAAAGAAATTATCCACTCTGATACAAACCAGAGAATGCCATGGAACAATTTGGGATAGAGAAAACAATTAGCAGAACATGCTGAATGAGCATAAATGAAGGACCTTTTGTAGAAGCTTAGGGAATTTAACTTCATCTTGGAAGCCATGAAAGATTTTAAGCAGGAAAGTGTCAGGATCTGATTTATTTATTGCCATGCTCTCTCTCACACCTGAATAGACATGAATTAAAAGGGACACAGCTAACCCTGGGAGACTTTTAGGCATATAACGAAGATTGGAACTAGTACAGATTAGTTGAAATGTAGAAGAAGTCATGGATTTGAGAATTATTTATGAGAAAAATCTGTCAGGGCAGGGGTCCTCAAACTACGGCCCGCAGGCTGCATGAGGAGGTATGATTGTATTTGTTCCCGTTTTGTTTTTTTACTTCAAAATATGTTCATAGTTTTTTTTTTGTTTGTTTGTTTGTTTTTAACTATAGTCTGGCCCTCCAATAGTCTGAGAAACAGTGAACTGCCCCCCTGTTTAAAAAGTTTGAGAACCTCTGTGTTAGGGCTTGGTAATTGATTGAATGTGGGAGAAACAGAAGGGTCAGACTGACTGGTTGCTGGTATGGGTGATTGGGTAGATTTAATTTTCATTCACTGTGTTAGGAAATCTTGGAAGAAGGATATTTTGAGAATACAATACATTCAGTTATGGAGGGACTTTGTTTTCTTTTAGAATGCACATGATTTTAGAGGAAAAATTCAATAAGCTATAGTAACTATGTTAAACTGGTGATGTTGTTACTTAGGGAAAAAGAAAGGAAAAGAGATAGAGGGAGTTAGAGCCCTGGCAGAGATCATGGCCACTTCTCTGCTCTGCCCAAAATGTCTCATCCTCTGTTCCTGTATTTCTGAAATGTATTTAGACTTTGGCTCAGCTCATTCAGACCTCAAATATTAGAGGGTCATTATGGATAGATTCTGATTTTTAATGGAGTCAGGTGATTGAATAAGGGTCATTGCAAATCCACATGTGGATTTTTGGAAATCTACAATTTGCTAGGAATAGCAAATACTAAATGATGAGAAGGCATCCTTAGTGCAAACATCCATGGTATTGAGAGTGTAAGTACTCATCTTCCAAGAAGTCCTGACTTGTCCTTTAGGGCCTTTATTCTAATGTATAGCCATGGAGCTTGAAGATCTGAAATGGGAACACTGCTCATGCACGGATGACCCTATATTTCAACTTTGTTACTTTTCTAGTGTAAAATATCTTCCTTTTTTAACATAGAACTATCTTTTTTTGTTTTTTGGCAGTTATTATGGTTTTATTTAAACACAAATAGAATGTGCACATGAGCTGTCTATTCATTTTCTTCTCTGCACAGCCTGGCATTGGGATTGGGACTCTGATGGCTAGCTGGGCTACTCTTTCCACAATGTCTTTGCATTTCTTGGAGGAAACGTTGTGAGCAATCTCTCCACAATAAAATTTGTTGCACATCAGCAGCACTTCCAGCTCCTTGACATTGTGCATGAGAAACGTCCAGAAACTACTGGCAGCATATACTTAGTTTTCTTGTTGCTACCGTAAGCAGTGTTGGGCATCAAGATCTGGCCCTTGAACCTTCTCCGAACTCTGTTGTCAATACCACTGGGTTTCCACCAGTTACGCTTAATTTTGACAAATCGGTCTGATTGGTGCTGGATAAACTTCTTGGTCCTTTTTTAGATGATCTTCAGCTTCACAAGGGGTCTGAGAGTGGCCATGATGCTGAATAGGAGATGGCTGCCACCTCCATGGGTAGTGCCAAGGAAAAAAGCAGCAACATACACCTACCTTGAGCTCAGTATGAAAAAGAATACTAAAATGTTTGGATGTATTGTTTTCCTTTCATGTAAAAAAGCACTAAGAGCAGTGTGAGACAAGGAATTTCTGTGGTTTTTATGTAAATAATAGATGTCCATCCCCTCCCCTGTATCTAGATGGCTATGGTAAGTGTAAAGAAAATCGTTTACAGGTGCTTCATTTGCTTTTAGTATCCAAAGGATGCTGGCATAAGGGAAAGGCTTTATGTATAGTTCTAGCAGAACATCCCAAATGTGACGTATTCATTGCTATGAAGGTTCTGGGATGCATATTAGTATCTTATACATTGAATTTACAGTTTTTGGAAGTTTATTTGAGACCTCATTAGAATTCTTGGGAGATATGAGAGCTGATTTACTTGTATCTTGAGTAACAAGAAAATTAATACTATCCATCTTCTACTCTGGCAAAGCTAATGCCACAGATAAAAATAGATTTTTGATTACATAGAAATGGACAACATATGATCCACCCTTATCCAGCTCCTGGTGGTTGCAGAGCTGAGCTACATAGAAGATCTGCAATCCGCAATTCATAAGCCGCACAAGGATAAGGTCTTGTACACTTTTCTACCCAGGCAAACAGTAGAGGCAAGGCGCCAAGCAACAGTTACATAATCGTGACATTACTGCGCATAGTTAGTTATCTAGGGAGAACACAGTCACTTCCAGCAGCGCCAAGGGTGGGGAAGCCTAAAGAACTCTGGCCCTACAGGGATCAAAGAGAAGCAAAATGAAAAAGAAACTCAATCCAAAATAAAAGATAACACAGAGCATTATTATTCAAAACATTAATTAGGAAGCCATAAAGCTTGTCTGCATCCCAGGAAGAACTCTGAGACATAAATAAATTATTGAGGATCTTTATTATTTGATGCGTATACATTGTTACAACCTAATTCCTATTTTCTATGGAAATAAGGTCATCCTACGTGAAACACACATGATTCCAATGGGTCTTTGGGAGTAGAATAATTCATTGGGATTGCACATTCTTCACACAAAAAAAATTCACACAAAAAAGATAAGCATTGAGATTAATGTGATTTAGGAAGATACTTGGAACCATAATTTTTGCCCTTAGTTTCTAAATTGCCAGGAACTAACTACACAGATTTCTTTTTAAGTGTATTATTGCGTCTTACAACTTAAACACAGATTAACTAGCTGGTCAGTGGAAAAGTTTCTTATAGAATCGTTTGATGAATAGCAATCTTTAAGAAAATGTATTTTTCCTTATCATATGCATACCATATATATCCCATTTGGAACTGAATTCAACGTGTTTAACTTCAGTTGTTTTCAAAAGTTAAGTCATAAAACTAAAGATGTTTCTGTAACTGAGCTTCATAGTTTCTTCTTTCCTTTTTCAGCCCTGGATTACTGCTGGAGAATGACTGAGACCTTATTTTTAAAAAACCTTGGGCATTATGAGTAATAAACCTCATAATAATAGCTCAGTGCATGTTTGTCTGCAATTCAGTATAAAGCACAGTCAACTAAAAAGAATAACTGTTTCAGGAGCACTCACCTATCAGCATACTAAATAAATAGTAAAGAGGAACTGCTTGTCTCTGGAGGCAAATGCAGCATTTAAAATGCTTTTAGAACAGGTCTACTTTTTACTTTCCCTGGAATTCTTTAAGATGAATTCTAAGGCAGATAATTATAAGAAGGAAAGTGTTTTTAGTGGAAAGTTGGCGCACACAATCTTAGAACTAGGTTTTCTAAGTCTTCTAAGTTGGATTTGTTGTAGATTTTAATGTAGACCCACAAATCAATAAATGGGGAAGAAAAATCAATGTTTATCCTCCACTGTCATTATTAGAAAAAATTCTAAACTGTGTGTGATAATTGTATTTTTATATATTTTCCATTACCCCCTTTGATTTGTTCTTTAAGTTCCCTTATGAAACTGTATTTTTGGTATTTTATTTAATCATTTAAAATGAAGGAGCTATCCATAGTAGCTTTAAGCAGCTATATAATTTCCTACAGAGCAAATCGTTACACACAGTAAAGGATTAAACACCGTGAAATAATAAACATATTATTCACTATTGGAAATAAATTTCAATTTTTTGTTGAATGTACAAACATATTTTCATAAGCAGAATGGCTTTAACATTTTCTTGAATCAACATGTCCTTCATAAAAATGGTTTGTTCTTCCACTTGTTCAATACAACTCAAATTCCATCTTTCCTAATAATTTGTAAGATGATTTAAAAGGAACATCATTTTATACGTTTGTTTCTCTTAATGAAAAATCATGATGTGCTGTGAAGGAAAATTCCTATGTTGCATGAGCTTGGTTTCACACATCATTCTCTAAAAGGAAGCTACAGGGCATTCAAACAAGAGCAGGTGATAGAATTGCTATTTCTGCCATACCCTTAAGTTATTAAATAAAACATAGGGGTGCCACTACCACTACCTAGTTTGCTCAGCAATTCCTCCTACATACACAATTGTTTAGGGTTTTTGGGGGATCCCTTAATATCTTTGGTAAAATAGGTTATATTCTGTTGTATTTGATTCAATTCCACGACTAGTTATTAAGTGGTTGTTATATTCTTGAACTGTGCTAAGCATGGAGCATGAAGCAAAGATACGAGGTCGTTCAGGCATTTATAATTATGTTAAAAGTGCAAGTTACATTTTATTGATTTGTATATAATGGTCTCGATCCCATCATGGAGACTTCTAAATAATGCTGCCTCGTATGCATCTCCCTGCCTGGAGTGCTGCGCTGGGTGTTCTGGACGTGCAGGTGAGCATTTCACCGGCAATCATCTGTTGGTGGTCTTGCCAGCAATTTTTAAGGGATTCCCAGAACGGTTCTGCCAATAATGCTCCATTATCATTGCCCTTTTCTGAAATGTGGAGGGGAAGATGGCATGGACATGTAGAGAAAAGCAGAAAACCATCATGCACTCTCACACACACACACACACACACACACACACACACACACACAGAGCATACTGGTTATAAATTAATCAGCACTTGGGAATTTCCTAGAGTTATAGAGCTGAAACCGATTAGTTTTTTGCTATCTACCTAAATAGAAAAAGTGATTATAATTATTTTAATCCTGTTTTTATGTTTAGTCGTGCTTGCAGCTTCATTCTTCTTTTTGCCTGGCACTCTCTTTGCACAATACAGATTGCTGTTGTTGCCGACATGAAGTTTTGTGTAACCCTGAGCTACACCCTCTTTTTTCTCTAGCAATATTTCTTCCCCTGTGTGATAACCTCCTGAAGTTTTCTAGTTCTAATTTCTTAAGTTTTTAACTTTTATACTTTCTAAAAATTTTGATGCTTTTGTTGTTTTCTCAAACAACAGCATTTGCAGCCATCTAAACATATTTAGTCGAGGTGTTCTGGAGCAGGGCGGAGCAGAGAGCAGCAAGGAGTGCGAAGTGAGCTGGGTTTTGAAGAAATGATCACGCTCAGAGATCAACATCTCTGGTGAGGAGTGACTCACAATCAGTAGCTGCCTCCAGTGGCACCATTATTCTCAATTTATTGATTTATTTTTCCTGGAACCTAGAGAAGAAAATGGCAGAGAGGTTATTCCCAACACATACTTGTTTTTAGTTCCAAGTGTAATTCCTACGTTAATGTCTGCTGCTATGGCTCATATTCAGTGCCAGGTTTTAATGAAATGTCATGATCCTCTGTGAATTATGTGCAAATTATAATCACTTTTTTCCTTTTTAGAATTAAATATAGCGGATTAAAGTTAGTGGTTTTGAAAGGATGCTTGATCTCGCCATTCTAGGTAGAAAGGCAGTTTTCCAGCTTTGTCACTCCAGCATTTCCCCTTCATTGTTCTGTATTGGTTAGTGTATAGTTACTCCATCTGGCAGACATAAAAGACTCCATGTTGCTGTAAGACAACTTTAAGATTTGACATATTTAGTAGACTCACGGGTCCACTAATGTGAATGAAGACACATGATTTGAAAGCATTTACAGCAGCGCCATTGTTTTGAAGACTTAAACTCATATATTCTTCCAGAAAGGAGGTGTATTGGAGGGTTGCAACCATTTATTCATAGTTTCTTGGCCTTGTTACTTTGCACAAGCTACCTACTTTTGTTTATTTTTATGATGCCCGCAGTCCATCTGCTAACTGTAACACTAATTTATGGGCCTCATTCCTCAAATTCATCTCTACAGTTAGCACTTATGTAGAAGGAGACCATCTCAATCCACAAGCAGAACGTTTTTGTGGTGCTGAATTTGATTTGTGATTGGGGTCTCCATTACTTGGCATAGCAAACAGGAAATGGAATTGCATTCAAGCTTTCTCTTCCCTTTTGCCCAGAGGCCAGGGAGTGGATGCTAAGAGACAGTGAGGTAGGACAAGGATCACGTTGGGTACAGAAGATAGGAGCTATGGTGTTTACTGGCCACGTCCACCTATCAACTGTGGACACATCCCGTGTTCTTCTCAGCCTCAGAAGAGGGACAAGTTGTTGCTGTTCACCTTGTTTCTGGGCCCAGAACTCTGTCAGGCCCATTCTTTTCAATGCATCTAAGAGAATTTACTCCTCCCTTCCTCTGCTGGGCTGTGGAGAGAGAGAGAGACGCTGGGGAGGCTTTGTAGCTAAATGCTGGGGTTTATAAATCCTTCAGTAGCATAGGCAGGTTTTTCTGTATTCCTTGGATTTATAAACTCATCTGAGAGTTCTGTTTTCAGTGTAGAAAATCTGTATGTTCTTGGGCACAAATTGAGGTGTGTGTAGCAGGGAAGTTTGGCTGTGCTCCTCCTATGGTCACCCAAGTCCTTCAAATCTTCTGCTCAAGCAGGAGTTCTTCCTATTTCTCTAGGCCTAATGGCTTAAAGTCAAAAATTCAGAAGGAAATTATTACAGATTGGGGGCTACAGTTTAAGAAAACATAGAAAAATATGTTTGTAACATCTTGAAATACTACCTTTCCCTAACATTTAAAGATGAACTACATCATGATTAGATGTTATCATTAATGATGATTAATTTATGGCATGTTGATATCTAACTTTTAATCAATATCTTTTGTAGAAGAGGGTAAGTTAATATTTTATCTTTTTTGTCATACATCTTTTATTATCATTTTGAAATGATTTAAAGCTTATAGAAAAGAAACTAGAATAGTACAAAGAACTTCCATATTCTCTTTGCTCAGACTAAGTTTTCAAGACTTTTGCCATATTGCCTGTATAATTCTTTATATCTCTCCATCTTTGTTGAACCATTTTAGAGTAAGTTGTAGACTTCACACCCCTTACTCTCAAATAATTTCATTATTTCCAATGACATTCAATTATATGGGCACAGGCCCATTTTTAACTTCAAAAAATTTAATACTCATGTAGTACTTTTTCTTTATTTTACCAACCATATTTCATTTATTTTCAATTACCCCAATAATAACATTGATAATAGTTTCCCCATACAGTCCATGATAATGCATTTCAGCTACTTATAATATCTTTTTGGTGTACGTTAATCTGGAAACTTTCCTAAGCCTTTTATGTTATGAATCCTGTATCACCTGCACTACATAAATGATTTTGTATCCTGGATCACAAACTTTGACATTACAACTTTATTGTGGTATAATTTACGAACAATAAAATCCATTAATTTTAGGTATATATTAGTCAATTTGGTAAGTGTATACATGTTGTGCAACTACCATCATATCCAGATTTAGAACATTTCCATTCCCCTAAAAGTTCCCTTTGGTCTATTTGCAGTCGATTCTTGTCCCCACCTGTCCCCAGTGACACCTAATGATAGGCTGTCTCTGTAGCTTTACCTTTTCTAGAATGAATGAATGAATAAATAAATAATTTTCAGAATATTATAGGAGCACAGATGTTTTGGTTACATAATTTGCTTTTGTACATTTTAAATCAGAGTTGTAAGTGTGCCCTTCACCCAGAATGTGTACATTGTACCAGTTAGGTGTAAATTAACCCAACCCTCCCTTCCCCTTCCTGCCTAATTGATTCCTGTTGAGTTTTACTTCTGTATGTTGACATTAAGTGTTGATTGACCAGTTCCAGTTTAGTATTGAGGACATGTATTTGTTTCTTTCTTTCTTTTCTTTTCTTTTTTTAAAGTTGAAAGAATTTTTTATTTTTTATTTTTTTGTTAATATTAAATCATAGCTGTGTACCTTAATGCGATCATGGGGCACCATACACTGGTTTTATAAATAGTTTGACACATTTTCATCACACTGGTTAACATAACTTTCCTGGCATTTTCTTAGTTACTGTGTTAAGACAATTATATTCTACATTTACTAAGTTTCACATGTACCCTTGTAAGATGCACCACAGGTGTAATCTCACCAATCACCCTCCCTCTGCCCATCCTCCCTCCTCTCTCCTCTCCCTCTCCCCTTTCCCCGTATTCTTAGGTTATAACTAGGTTATAGCTTTCATATGAAAGCCATAAATTAGTTTCATAGTAGGGCTGAGTACATTGGATACTTTTTCTTCCATTCTTGAGATACTTTACTGCAGTTTTGGCTGGGGCCAGGCTTGAACTTGCACCCCCAGACAGCACCCTACTATTTGAGTCACAGGTGCCACTCCATGTATTTGTTTCTTTACTCTTGTGATGCTTCACTTAGAAGAATGATCTCCAGTTCCATCCAGGTTGTTACAAAGATACTAGATCACCATTTTTTTTTTTTTTTTTAATGGCAGAGTAGTACTCATAAATTCCACATTTTATTAATCCACTCATGTATTGATGGTCTCTTGGGTTGTTTCCACATCTTTGTGATTGTGAATTGTGCTGCTATAAACATTCAAGTGCAACTGTCATTTTTATAAAATGACTTTTTTTTACCTTTGGATAAATACTTGGTAGTGGGAATGCTGGATCAAATAGTAGGCCTCCTTTTAATTCTTTGAGATTTCTCCATACTACTTTGCATAGATGTTGCACTAGTTTGCAGTCTCACTAACTGTATGGAAGAGTTCTTTTTTCTCTGCATCCATGTCAGTACTTGTTTGGGGACTTTTTCATAAGAGCCATTGTCACTGGTGTTGGGTGATCTCTTATTGTGGTTTTGATTTGCATTTCCTTAATGATTAGAGATTATGAATATTTTTTCATTTGTTTGTTGGCCATGAGACTATCTTCATTTTTCCACTTTAAAAAAGAAATTTAGTTTAATTTGAGGGTATAAAGAATTAGGTTACATGTTTGCATTTGTTAGGTAGAGTCCCAGTTGTAGTTGTGTCCTGACCCCAGGAGTTGTGCCATATACCCCCACACTGTGTCCATTAAGTGGAAGCACACCAATCTGCCTTCCTCTCTCCCTTCCCCAACTTTTCCTCCCCTCCACCCATCTTGAATTGAATTGAGGTTTTCTCCTATGTGGGTATGTAATATATAGTCTACTGGCTTCATATTAGTATTGAGTACATTGGTTACTTGCTTTTCCATTCTTGTGATTCTTTACTGAGAAGAATGTGTTTCAACTCCATCCAGGTTAATACAATGTAAGGTCTCCATCTTTTTTTACACCTGAATAGTATTCATGGTGTACATATACCCCAGTTTATCAATCCATTCCTGAGTTGATTGTTTTACCTACTTTTTCATGGGTTTGTTTGATTGGTTAATGATGATTTGCTTGAGTTCTTTGTAGATTCTGGTTATCAGCCCTTTGTCAGATGTGTAGCATGCAAATATTTTCTTCTATTCTGTAAGTTGTCTATTTGCTCTTTTCAATTGTGTCATTGGCTGTGCAGAAGCTTTTTAATTTGATCAGATCCCTTTTCTTTAATTCTGTTCTCTTTTTATTTTATTAAATATGGATTCTCTTTTCCAGATGGGTGATAAATAGGCACAAAACAACTAGTGGTTTTAACTTACAAACTTTCTGCATGTGAACTAAGTTATGTTAGGACACTCACATAACTTTTCATAATCCTATTTGTTTATTTCAGGTGTAGAAGCAATATTTTAGTTTTTCTTACAGCAGACATAAATTATGATGTAAGATCAAGGAATGTTGGAGGAGGGCTATGGAGGTAGCCTCAACTCAGGTGATTACTAATGATTTCATGAAACAAATAGTTTATTTTAGTGAAGAGGGAATGATTTGAAGTTGAATTTTGTGCAAGAAGTTGCTAACTATGAAATGGCAAAGAAATAGGGGTAAGTTTAGTAACAACAAAACAAAAAGCCTTGACTTGTTTCTAACTTGGGGTGTTATCTTGGACTAGTCACTTTTTCTTTCTGGAAATCACTTCTAGAAATGAGATTTGTTGATTTTAGAAGATAATTTTTCAATATTTCATGTAACTTAATAATTCTAACAAAAGGCAAAGAGTTTTAGCTGAAGAAAAATGCTACAGGTATTGATAGAGTAAGTTGACTTATTTATTTATTTTTTTTTCATTGTGATTTTAATCTTTCTAACATGTCAAGAAAAGCTGAAAAAATCTGGGGACTGTAATCCTTGATAAAAAGTTTATTTTTAACGGTGATAAATTCTGGGGAGTAAATATCCCTAGTTATGTTTATTTTTGCATTTTACTCACAATTTTATTTCAAATATATTGGTAAAGACAATAACATAATTTCATTTTAATATAACTATGAATAAGACATACATGTTAGTGTCAATTGTAACAGTTTATAACATCTTAAAAGTTCAAGATAAGTATATGAAATGAATTTATTTTTTATCATGCTGCAGTACTATTCATTTGTATGTTCTTAACTTTTGCTTTTACTTTTAGTTGACACATAAGTGTACATATGTTGGGGATACAAGGTGTTATTTCTGTATACAATGTGTAATAATGATAATAATGGTTATTAGCATATCCATCACCTCAAACATCTATCTTTTTTTGTGTATGAACATTTAAAATTCTCTTTTCTAGATTTTTGAAATTATATACATTTTACTATTTTAAAATTCTAGTTGCATATGGAAAATATGCATAGGTTTTCATTATTAGTCCTTGGCTAATATAATATTAAATGTAGTTTATATAAAATAAATAATTCAAATAAGACTATAGGATATTTTTATTTTCTGTAAAATGTGACTTTGAAGTTAGAGATTACTCACAAAACATGAGGGGTTTAGAATAGGAAGATAGCATTTTGTCAATCTCTTCATTTGGTGACACTGTTAATTAGTGACACCATGGCAGTAGGACCCAGGTGTTCTGATTTTAAGCATAATGCTTTCTTGGTCTTTCCTCTACTGCTACTTCTTTAGATGTCAGACTGGAACTTAAATTGCCCCTAATCCTGAACTCATTACTCAATAGTTAATCTTTCTCAAAATATTACTATGTACTATTCTTTTATAGTACTTTTTATTTTATTTATTTTTTTGAGACAGAGTCTCACTGTGTCACCCTCAGTAGAGTGCTGTGGCATCACTTCTCTCAACACCATTTATTGAATAGGGAGTCTTTCCCCCAAGGCATGTTCTTGTTTGGTTTATCAAAGATTAGGTGGTTATAAGATGTTAGTTTCATTTCCTGGTTTTCTATTTGATTCCAAGTGTATATGTCTCTATTTTTGTGCCAGTACCATGCTGTCTTGACCACTATGGCTTTGTAGTATAGCCTAAAATCTGGTATGGTGATGCCCCCAGCTTTTTTTTTATTACTAAGAACTGCCTTAGCCATATGGGTTTTTTCCTGGTTCCATACAAAACACAGAATCATTTTTTCCAAATCTTGAAAGTATGATGTTGGTATTTTAATAGGAATGGCATTGAAAAGGTAGATTGCTTTGGGAAGTATAGACATTTTAACAATGTTGATTCTTCCCATTCATGAGCATGGTATGTTCTTGCATTTGTTAATATCCTCTGCTATTTCCTTTCTGAGGATTTCATAATTTTCTTTATAGAGGTCCTTCACCTCCTTCATTAGGTATATTCCTAGGTATTTCATTTACTTTAAAACTATGGTGAAGGGAGTTGTATCCTTAATTAGCTTCTCATCTTGACTGTTATTGGTGTATGCAAAGGCTACTGACATGTGGACATAGATTTTATATCCTGAAACATTTCTGTATTTTTTGATGACTTCTAGGAGTCTTGTGGTTGAGTCTTTGGGATTCTTTAAGTATAAGATCATGTCATCAGCAAAGAGAGAGAGAGTTTGACCTCCTCTGCTCCCATTTGGATTCCCTTTATTGCCTTGTCTTGCCTAATTGTATTGGCTAGAACTTCCAGCACTATGGTGAATAGTAAAGGTGACAGAGGACAACCTTGGCTTTCAGTTTTACTCCATTTAGTAAAATATTAGCTGTTGGTTTGTCATAGATAGCTTCAATCAGTTATAGAAATGTGCCATATGCCTATACTCTTCAGTGTTCTAATAAGAAAAGGATGCTGGATTTTATCGAATGCTGTTTCAGCATCTATTGAGGGGATCATATGATCTTTATTTTTGCCTCTGTTAATACGGTGGATAACATTTATGGACTTGTGTATGTTAAACCAGACTTGCATTACTGGGATTAAATCTACTTGATCATGATGTATGACTTTTTTGATGATAAGCTGTAATCTATTGGCTAGGATTTTGTTGAGAATTTTTGCATCTATATTCATGTTTGAAATTGGTCTGAAATTCTCCTTTTTGGTTGGGTGTTTTCCTGGTTTTGGTATCAGGGTGATGTTTGCTTCATAGTAGGTATTGGGGAAGATTCCTTCTTCCTCAATTTTTTGCAATAATTTCTGCAGTACAGGAATAAGCTTTTCCTTGAAGGTTTGATAGAGTAGTGGTGTGAAGCCATCTAGACCAGGGCATTTTTTGGTTGGAAGCTTTTTTATTGTTTCTTTAATCTCATTGCTTGAAATTGGTCTGTTCAGGAGCTCTATTTCTTCCTGGCTAAATCTATAGAGAGGGTGTGATTCCAAATATTGATCCATTTCCTTCACATTGTCAAATTTCTGGGCATAGAGTTTCTGGTAGTATTCAGAGATGATCTCTTGTATCTCTGTGGGATTCATTCTTATTTCTCCTTTATCATTTCTGATTGAGGTTACTAAAGATTTTACTTTTCTATTTCTAGTTAGTCTGGCCAATGGTTTATCTATTTTATTTTTTCAAAAAACAAACTCCTTGTTTTATTAATTTTCTGAATGGTTCTTTTGTTTTCCATTTCATTGATTTTGGATATTTCTTTTCTTCTACTGGGTTTAGGCTTAGATTGTTCTTCTTTTTTCAATTCCATAAGATGACTTGTGAGTTTGTTGATGTGCTCTCTTTCTGTTTATCAAATGTAGACATCTAAAGTGATACATTTTCCTCTCAAAACTGCTTTTGCTGTATCCCACAGGTTTTGGTAGCTTGTGTCTTCATTGTTGTTATGCTCAAGGAAGTGAATGATTTCCTGTTTTATTTCTTCCTGTACCCATCTGTTATTCAACAGAAGGTTGTTTAATTTCCATGCCTTTGTGTGGGGTCGAACATTTTTGTTAGAGTTGAGTTCCACTTTTAGTGCCTTATGGTCTCAGAAGATACAAGGTAAAATTTCAATTCTTTTTATTTTGTTGATATTTGTTTTGCATCCCAGGATATGACTGATTTTGGAGAATGTTCCATGGGGTGATGAGAAGAAAGTATATTCTTTATCTTTGAAATGGAGTGTTCTATATGCATCTATCAAGCACAGTTGTTCTAGGGTCTCATTTAAATCTCTTATATCTTTGTTTAATTTCTATTTAGGGAACTTTCCAGCTCTGTAAGAGGAGTGTTAAAGTCCCCCGTTATTATGGTATTATCAGATATCATATTGCTCAGACTGAGTAAGGTCTGTTTCAAGAATCTGGGAGCATTTAAATTGGATGCATATATATTTAGAATTGAAACATATTCTTGTTGTATTTTTCCTTTGACCAATATAAAGTGTCCAACTTTGTCTTTTTTGACTTTAGTTGCTTTAAATCCACATGTATCTGAAAATAAGATCACAACTTCTCTTTTCTTCTGAATTCCATTTGCCTGTAAAATAGTCTTCCAACCCTTGACTCAGAGTTTTAATCTTTTGAAGCCAGGTCTGTTTCTTGCAGACAGCAAATGGATGGCTTGTGTTTATTCATCCAGTCAGCAAATCTATCCCACTCTTCAGTGGGAAATTCAAGTCATTAACATTTATTGAGATAATTGATAAGTGTGGTAGTATTCTATTCATCTTATTTTGTGAGAGTCCATTGCTTAGTTTTATCTTTTGCATCAGTGTGGAGGTTAGGTTCTGTCTTTTAATTTCTGAGTTCCACTTCGCTACTGATCCATTATGATGGTCAGTATGTAAAACAGGTTGAAGTATTTCCTGTAGAGCTGGTCTTGTTGTGGCAAATTTCTTCAATGTTTGTGTATCCGTAAATGATTTGATTTCTCCATCAATTTTAAAGCTTAGCTTAGCAGGGTATAGAACTCTGAGGTGTAAATTGTTCTGTTCAAGTAGATTAAAGGTAGATGACTATTGTCTTCTTGCTTGGAAAGTTTCATTAGAGAATTCTGCAGTCACTCTGATGGATTTGCCCCTGTGGGTCAACAGGTGCTTACTCCTGGCAGCTTCCAGAATCTTTTCTTTTGTCTTGACTTTGGAAAAGTTGATCAAAATGTGTCTTGGAGTAGCTAAGTTAGAGTTGAAGTGACCTAGGGTCTGATATCCCTCTGAAAGCAGTGTGTCAGAATCTTTGGTGATATTTCAAAAATTTTCATTTATAATCTCTAGTATCGCTTCCATTATTCTGGAGCATTTTTCTTCCCTTTCTGGGATTCCTATAACTCATATGTTGGAATGCTTCATAAAGTCCCATAATTTTGACAGTGAACATCTGCTTTCTCTCTCTTCTTTTCTGCCTCTTTAACTACCTGAGTTATCTCAAGAACTTTGTTCTCTACCTCTGAAATTCTATCTTCTGCATGGTCTAACCTGTTGCTGATACTTTTCATTGCATCTTTAAGTTCCCTAGTTGACTGCTTCAGTTCCTTCAGCTCCGCTATATCCTTTCTGTATTCTTCATATCATTCATCTCTTACTTGATTCTGTTTTTGGATTTCCTTTAGGTTATTTTCCACTTTACCAGCAGTTTCCTTCATTGTTTTCATTGTGTGTATTCTAAATTCTCTTTCTGTTATTCTGAATATTTCCTTGTAGGTGGAATCCTCTGAAGTAGCTACCTCATCATCCCTTGGAGGGCTTGCTCTTGACTGGTTCTTCATGTTGCCTGGAGCTTTCTGCTGATTCTTCCTCATGAGTGATTTGTTTTATCTGTTTTCTTGCCCTAATTTTCTTTTCACTTCCTCTTGCTCTTTAAGTTCTCGTGCCTGTGGACTAAGGTTTTGATGAATCCTTTGGTACAGAACCAGAAGGATGAGAAGGCTGGAAAGCAAGAAAGGATAAAAGAAAAAAAAGGAAAAAGGAATGTAAAGAAAATAGAGAAAGGAGAGGGGGTGGGTAAAATGAAATATTGACAAAAAGAAGAGTGGCACAGAAAGAGTGAGACAGAGCAATATAGGTGTACAGTAGGGTATTTTGATACAACCTTAAAAAACCTCACCTTCTGGGGGTGCTCAGTTGTGTGGTTCCATTGATATCAGCAGCTCTTTGCTAACATGATAAGACACAGTACCTTACCTCCACCAAGTAGAGAGGAAAGAGAAAAATGCTATAAATCAAACCAAAATGAGCAACCAGAAAAGTTTATGGAATAAAATAGGGTGAAAAACCAGATGATAGGAGTAGAAACACTAGCAAAATGGGAAATTGTATTTAAACTAGAAAAATGGAGAAAGAAAAGAAAAAAAAAGGAAAGATAAAATCTGTATGGAAAAAGTTGAAATTAAAAATCAAAACAAAACAACAACAACAACAAAATAAACAAAAAACAAAACAAACAAGAAGAAAAAAAACAACCAAGACAAGATGGCTGACTGAAGCCAGCTTTCCACAGAGGCTCCGGTGCAGAAGAAAAGTTAAAGGACAGAAATGTAGCTAGTAACCTGGTAAGTTAGAGCTGTACCAAGAGAGAAGTTTGAAGAACACACATCAACCCTGCTGAGGCATACTGCGCCCCCAAGAATACAAACAAAAGGTACAAAATCCATCACCAAGTGGATGGAAGTCCCCTCCCCAATGAGAATGGCTTGGAGTGCCCCTCAAACAAACAATCAGAGTTCAGAGGTCCTCCCACTACACTCGATGGGAGAGACCCTCTAAAAATTGGACCTATCTTTTCTACTAGGGTGCCACAGTGTTCTACTGCCAAGCATAAAACTGTATAAAACTATATATTCTCTACCTGCAATTCTGAGCTCCAAGCACTCCCCTCCACTCTCACTCTGAGGTCTGGAGGCCTGAACCTCAGGAGTCCAGATTCTTTGGTGATTTCTCCAGGGGTGTGGACAGGGCCTAGAGTGCAGCTGGTCACTGCTGATTCCATGGCACAGGAGTGAGAAGAGGATGGTCGGCTGAGAGGGAATCACAGTGGAGCGGCGGTGCCCTGAGGCGCAGAGCAGCAGCAGTTTTTGGCAACAATAGGGCTCACTCCTTGATATTCTGAAGCCACACCCCCATCTCCCTGGGCAACCAGAGGAGGCCGGGCATCTTCTCAGGTGGCAATCATTGTGGAACAGATCTGAGATGGAAACTCAGGCCTCATGAGTAAAGGGTTTGCCTGAGGCGGTACCAGCCTGGATTGAGTGTGGGGACTAGAAAACGCATGTGCAGAGCCGTGAAATTCCCAGGGTGGGGCTGACCCAGAGGACTGCTTTAATGAGTGTAAGACACACCGGGCCCTCAGGGGATGGTCAGCCTATAGACAAAAGAAGGCAGGAGACTAGCACTGACACAGCTAAAAGAATACAAACCTGCACGAGCTAAGACAGGGCCTTAGACACAGTCTCTGTGAACTCAAAAGAGCTTCTCTTCTGCATTGGAATTTAGCAGGGACAGAAACAAATTCCCAAAAATTTGTTCCGTTCTGTTCTGTCAGTGACATAAATCAGAGGTGGGGCTTGAACTGAGTTAACACCCCCTAGCCTCCATCAAGTGCCCAAGGTTATCAGGCCTCACCACCTCCTGCTGGATAGAGGCAGAGCACAGCATCCTGGATGAGCAGATATAGATTTTCTTTTGATTCAGACAGATACTTACACTGGAGTATCTGTTCAATAGAGGCAACTGGGTCACAGCCCTGTGAGGCTATCAGTGACTGGGTGTGACAGAGTTGCAAGGTGGGGTAGGAGGCATCAACCTTCCCAGACTAATCAATTTGCTGGGTGGGTCCTCCTGACTTCCCAGCACCAGAGCAAGTCATATCTGAGTTGTCACCAGATTCCTGCGATCCAGTTGCCAGAGATCTTTTAAACTCTCCCACCTGAGACAGGTGGTGACTGAGACAATTGATTTGGACCTTTGGAACTGAGCCAATTGCCTGAGGACTATTCAAATGGTGCCCTGGGTGTGTGGTTGTAGGAAGGTTTGATTTTCCTTTTTTAATTGTTGACTGTGTGTGTGTGTGTGGGGGGTGTGTGTGTGACTTAATTGCTAGTATTTCTGGACAGCTGAGAATTCAACCTAGGGTAACTGTTTCCTAAGGTTGAAAAGAGACAAACTGAAAACGAGATAGAACCACTTAGACCCACAACACCAAACAGGTCCCCAGTTTCTCAGGCCATAGCATTTTACAGGTCCTAGACAGAGCTCCAGGGGAAAAATCAAATGGTGTAAAATAATCAT
This sequence comes from Loris lydekkerianus, assembly GCA_963574355.1. Classification (NCBI taxonomy): domain Eukaryota; kingdom Metazoa; phylum Chordata; class Mammalia; order Primates; family Lorisidae; genus Loris; species Loris lydekkerianus. The sequence goes on along the minus strand of CAUYPK010013443.1, from coordinate 1,026 downwards.
GGGGCAGAATCAGCGGAAAAACTCTGGTAACATGAATAACCAGAATAGATCAACCCCCAAAAGGAAAGATATGGCAGATGTAACTAAAAACCCCATTCATAAATAGCTGACCAAGATGTTAGAAATTGAATTCAGAATTTAGAGGGCAAACAAGATTAGTAGAATGGAGGAAAATTTGCAATTAGAAATTTGAGGAGCAATTCAAAATCAGAATTAGAAATTCAAGGAGAAATTCAAAAGTTGTCTCAAGAATTTAATGAATTTAAAGACAAAACCACCAAAGATTTTGACAAACTGAAGCAAGAATTTCCAGCCCTCAAAGATCTGAAAAATTAGTAGAATCCCTCAGCAACAGGAGTGGAGGAAGCAGAGGAAAGCATTTCTGACATTGTAGACAAAGCTTTTGAACACTCTCAAACTCTCAAGGAGAAAGAGAAATGGAGAGCAAAAACAGATCATTCACTCAGAGAGCTCGGGGAGAATTTGAAGAAGGCTAATATTCGCCTCATTGAAATCCCTCAAAGTGATGAAGTGGTCTCGCAAGGCACAGAGGCCCTTCTCCATGAAATTGTGAAAGAGATATTTCCAGACAGGCGAAGAGATTTTGAAATTCAGGCAGCAGATAGTTTCAGACCCCAGCATGACTCACTCTGAATAAGACATCTCCTGACATATCATAATTAACTTCACTAAAGTTAATATGAAGGAGAAAATTCTGAAAGCAGCCAGTCGTAAGAAATCCATTACCTACAAAGAGTAGAATATTAGAATGACTGCAGATCTCTCTTCTGAATCTTTTTCTTCTCATCTTGTCAAGCCAGCAGAGTGTGGTCATTGAATTTCAATCTCCTACACCAAAATAACTTTCAACCCCGGAATCTATATCCAGCTAAACTGAGTTTCATTTATGATGGAGAAATTAAATACTTTAATGACATTCATATGTTGAAGAAATTTGCCATAACCAAACCAGCTCTTCAGTATATTCTCAGACCTATCCTCCATAATGACCAGCCCAATCCTCTA